>JAWWLR010000128.1:10106164-10118468 GCA_035041075.1 Acraspis erinacei
AAATTTTTGTTATCATATGAGTATATTGTGAATCTCGTTTCTAGTCATTTTTGTGTTAAAACATTTTTTTAGCCAGATTTGAAAAATCTGTTGAAGGCTTTATTACTTTCTACTGATAAAAATTGATCAGGAGAAAATTCAAGATGATCCAAGATTGAAAAATAGATGAACAACAGGATAGGAAAAAGCTCATGTTTTTATTTTCTTAAATATACTGTTATCAGGTGATAGGTTTTGATTCCTTCATCTCATAACTACTTTCTAGGGATACAAAAATGACTGAAAACCCTACGTTTTGGTTTTTCTTCCCTTCAGCGTTTAACTTTGTTTCTAATATATTTTTATCCGCTGAAAACTCTTACAAGTAAAAACATTTTTTTACATTTTAATTACTTTTTAAATTCCTTATTAATTTGAATAATTAATTTTCCATATGAATTAATTCAGAATTAAGTTCAGAATTAATTTAAATATAAATTTTAATTTTTTGATGTCAGAAATTATTAGACATTGAACTCTCACTTATTCCAAGGTTCACTTATTCCAAGTCCCCCACGCTTGGTTACGGGGGAGTTTACCACTCACCAAAATTCGCGATAGCTTTTCTTATACAAATTATTAATAAAAGTTAATAGTTCCTTTGCAAAATGGAGTAAAAGAGTAAGTCACTTAGTTTGAAGAGAACATTTTTAATATTTTAATTACTAGTCACTTTTTCTTGCGTAGTTCTTAATTTTAAGAACATCAAATTATTGTCTACTAAAAAAATTCAAAGTACATATTTTGATAACATTCTATATTTTTTTTACCAATATACAATTTTCAACTAATAAAGATAAATTTTCAACCAAAAATGGAATAATGAAATTTTCAGATAAATAAACGGAATTTCCAAGAATATATACAATTTGCAATAAAAGAAGTGAATTTTCCACTGAACGAAAATTTTTATATCAAAAATGGAAGTTAAATTTTCTGTTAAAGAAATTAATTTTCAAAAAATGAAAAAGAGTTTTTCAATAGAATAGTTGCATTTTCAGCCATATAGATGAATTTTACATTAAAATAATGAATCTTCAAACAAAAATATTACCCTTTAACAAAGTCGTATAACTTTAACAAAACAAAAACAAAAAAATAATTTTCAACGAAAAATTGAATAGTTGATATTTAACACAAAAAATTTAATAATTAATCAAAACAGTTGAATTTTAACAGAAAAGTCAACTCTTAAATGAAATACTCAATTTTTAAGTTCATAAATTAATTTTCAACAAAATAGAAAACCAATTTTCAATAAAATAGTTAAATTTTAATCGAAAGAAATGAATTTGCTACTAAGAAAATTAATTTGTAACAAAAAAGGAAAAAGTTCAATTTTAAGTTAAAAAAATAATTTTGAATCAAAGAAAAGGATGTTGGAATAAGATACTTAAACTTTCAACCAAAAAAGACTAATTTTCAATCAAGAAGATTGAAAGATTGAAACTACCAAAAAGTCGAGTTTTAAACTAAAAAAAATAATTTTTAACCAAGAAATGTATTTTTAACAAAGTAGTTCAATATTTAACGAACGAAATGAATATTTAACAAAATAAATTAATTTGGAATGACGAAAAATAATTTTCCAAAAAAGTAAATTTAAAAAAAAAATAGTCGATTTTTGATCTAAAAAGATCAATTTTCAAGAATAGAAAAACAAATAAAAAAAATGAATTAAAGTTGCGACCTAGAAATGATTTTTCAACCAGAAATATTAATTTGCATACAAAAGAAACGGATTTGCAACCAAATACATAAATATTCATCCAAATGGTTAATTTGAAAACTAAAAGAAGCAAGGTATGAAAAATAAGTATTGGTAAGTATTGGATCGAATAGATACTTTTTGGGCGAATAAGTATAGGAACTCTAATACTTTTTGCGAAAAAATTACTAGATCCAATACTTACCAATACTTCTTTTTCATAAGGAATAGTTTATTTTAAACCGAAGAGGTGAATCTTCAACAAACAAAGTAAAATGCAATAGTTGATATTCTAATAAAAAAATTAAACAGTTTGCTTTTTAATTTTAAAATATAGTTGTTTTTAGTTTTCGCTATAAAAAATAGAAAAGTTTCAAAACGTTTGTGAAATCCAGAACTATGCAAGAAAAACTGATCCTACTTGAAATATTAAATTTTTTATTTTCAAACTGAATAACTGACCCTTTGACTCTATTTGACGAATGAGCCATACATTTTTGTTAATAATTTGCTTTAAAAAAGCTATTTTTCACACATTAAATTTGAATGTTCACAGAACTCGGATCCAAAAAAATCGTGCACTCTGGTGAGCGGTAAACTGCCCCATTCTAAGTAGCCCGCGTCAGTGGCTGGCCAATTAAAAAGAGGCCCGAGAGCGGGAAGCTCTCGTTTGAATTCATAGCAATATTTTTAACCATTTTTTTTAATATGCAATTTTCCAACATGCCAAACCAAACTAAACCATACACCAATCAATTAAAAATGAATTATACTTTATTGGGGAGTCCTGATATACGCTAAGTTTTTGCATATTATTTTCGATTTCCAAAATGGTGTTTCAACAACCACAACTAACTTAATTTTGTCTGATAGGCCATTTTAAATACTATATTACATATTTTAAAACTATTAAAAATGCATAAAAATTCCGATTTATTTATCCCAGGCTTCACAGCCTTTCCTCTATCCCCATTCATCTTGAACTTAATATAACTCAATAAGAAAATCCGACTATTTTTTGTTGAATGTTGATTCTTTTTCGCTGTAAAGTCTACTATTATGTTTTTGCTTGAAAATTCATAATTCCGAGTTGTATATTCAACTGGTTTGTAAGAAATTAGTTTTTTTGTTGTTGAAAATTTAGCATTTTGGTTAAACTTTTGTTCATTCTTATATTAAAAATCTTTTTTTGTTGAGAGTGAAACTATTTTATTAAAAATTAGTATTTTTATTTAAAAAATGCATACCTTTCGGTAGAAATGTAATCATTTTTGGTTAAAAATACAACTACTTGATTGAAAATTAATATTTTTTGCGTCAGGATTCAACTATTTTATTGAAAAATCGTTTTTTTTATCAATTGAACTGTTTTGACTTTTTCAAAACATATATATTTTTGGTCGAAATTCCAGCTATTACATTTTTTGTTATGAATTGATCTTTTTTGGTTGAAAATTTAATAACTTTATTAAGTTGAACTGCTTTGTCAAAAATTAATTTTTTTGAAGATTTATCATTTTAGATAGAAATTAATCTATTTGTAAATGAAACTATTTTGTTAAAAAAGATTTTTGTTGTTAAAAATAAAACTATTTTCGTAGAAAATTCAAATATTTAGCGAAAAATGAATTTTCTTGTTAAAAATTGATATTTTTGGGTTAAAATTTCAATAGTTGTGCAGAAAATGGTTTTTGCCTGGCTTAAAAAATTAACAATATGATTGAAATTTTTTTCTTTCGGGACTAAAAATAGTTTTTTGTTTGAAAAATAAACTATTTTGTTGAGAATTCGTATTTCTTGAATGAATTGAATTATTTTCGAACAAAAAGTAAAATCTTATATGTTTCAAATGTAATAATACTTTGGTAAGTCAACCGAATTATTATTGGTTTTATTATTATTTTATTATATTATATTTATTATTATTTATAAGTATGATGAAAAGTTAAATATTTGCTCAAATATATGAATTTGAACCAAGAATATTATCAATCTTAAAATTAATATTCATCTTCTTGGTTGACAATTCACCATGAGTGTTAAAAATGTAAGTATTCCAATAAAGATAATTGAATATTTATTTAGATTCATTTAGATAATTTAATTTCAACATTACGTAATATCATACTATTTATAATATTATATTTATAATAACATCCACAAAAATTCATTTTTTTGGTTAAAGATTCATTATTTTAGTTGAAATATAAGTTTTTTGTTGAACATTCTTATATTCGGTTTAAAATTCAATTGTTTTGTAAAAAAAATCATCTTTTCCGTTAGAAAAATCAATAATTTGGTTGAAAGATGAACTATTTTGTTGAAGAGTCTTTTATTGACGAATTCAACTGTTTATTTTAAATTAAAATATTTTTTAAATGAAATATAAAATATTACAGTTTTCCTGAAGAATTCATCTTTTTCGTTTGATAATTCAATTACTTGGTGAAAAGTAGAAGTTTCCTATTTTTCGCTTAAAACTTGAACAAATTGCTTGTCAAATCAATTATTGTGTTAAAAAGTCATTTTTTTTATAAATTCAACTTTTTTAAAAATATTTTTTGGTTGAAATATCAATTGTTACATTTTCTGTTAAGGATCTATATTTTTGGTTGTAAATTTTTGTTTTCTGGTAGAAAATTAATCTTCTTAGTTAAAACTTTATCTGTATAGTTGAAAAGGTAATATTTTTACTTGAGATATTAAGATTGTAAAGTGTTACAATTTTTATTTATCAATAGTACCTACATTAATTTTATTTAAAAAAATCTATTCCTCCATTTTCTTGGTAAATCTCCTCATTTCCCCTGTGTTTAGAGAATTTTGGCCTGTGAAACCTGTTACCTATATAACGATGATTTTGATTTTCAACTACACAATTGATTTATCTTCCGAGTTTAGTTTCTTGACTGAATCGTTAGCGATTTCTTCGCTTTCGACAATGTCCTTCAAATCCACAAAATTAGAAAATAAACCTTTCAGGAAATATTTTAAAAACTTTCAAAGCTTCTGTGTTTCTAAAGTCTATAATTTCTGTTTATGATTCTTAAACTTAACCTTAAACTTAAGGGAGAAAAAAGGGGTTAGGATTTGACTCCCTTCCTTAACATTATTGCTACATATAATGTGAAGAATACCTTCTGTCGCAGAAAGTAACCTGGTCAGGTCCGATCCTGTGGTTTTTGTCACATTGTCGAAGAACTTGATCCGTTACGAATTTACCTGAAACAGTTAAATTGATTCGAGAAATAAAAATAATCCAATAAAGAAAATAGGAAAGAAAGAGGTCTGAGTTCTTCCATGCGAATTGGATTTGGTGAGAACGCTATGCCAATTGAAAGAAACTAAGGGAAAAGAGAGTAGAGAAAGACAGATCGAATCACCCGGTAACAGACAGCAAAGAACAGGCGAGAAAAGAGTAAAAACATCGCTTTTTCTCTCTGTTTTTGACTGTTGAGTTTCAACCGAGGTTTCAACGCGATCATTCACCGGGCATGTTTTTAACTTTGCCAGAGCCACAGAGGCACTATCCTTCATCTTTCGCTTTATGCACAAAAAGCAGTTGGAGCTTTGCTAGCAGGGCTTTAATAAACATGTCAAAACGTTCCTAGCTAAAAGCCATATTTCAGTTTCAACAAGAGGTATTCAAAGAGCCATTATCTTCAATCCTCCTAACCTAAAAAATTCGCTACAATTCCACAATTGTTCCAAGCATAATTTTCCATAGTACGGAGCAACTCAAGTATTTCGCATTTTTAAATAAAATTAAATCCTAAAATTCCGAACAATTTTAATGAATTTTTGAATTCTTTTTAGGCCGTACCTGCTTAAATATTTCAAAAAAATGTAATAAAAAATTAAATAATACTATTTTTCATCTCTATAAGTATATTTATACTGGATTTAACTATTTTGTTGAAAATTCGTTATTTATTTTTTTGTAGAAAAGTAATAAATAATAAATCTTAAATAAAAAATAAAATAAATTTTCCTTAATTAAAAATTGAACTCTTATCGAAAATTCCTCTTTTTAAGTTGAATTCAACGAATTCTTTATTTCACATAAAAATATTGTTTAGTTGGAATATCAACTATTACTTTTTACGTTGAGAATTTATCTTTTTTTGGTTGAAAATTAAACTGGTTTTTTTAAAGTTAAAATCTATTGTTATAAATTAATTTTTTTTCGGTTGAAGAGTCATCAATTTAATTCAAAATTCATCCCTGGTTGAAAATTGAACTATTTTGTTGAAAAATCGTTTTTTGTTGTTGCAGATAATGAATTTCTTTAAATGAAGATTGGACTATTCCATGCTAGATTTTTCTCTCTACTGGTCTTATACACATAACTATTTGAAAAAATATTTATTTACCATAACTTTTGAAAAAATCTTAATTGAACTATTCCAGTTGAAAAGTCAACTATTTTGTTGAAATTTAGTTTTTTTATAGCAGATTAATTTTTTAAATAAAAATCTAACTAATACAGTTGAATATTCCATCATTTTAATTGAAAATTGATCTCTTCGGTTGAAAATAAAGTTTTTCCACATGAAATTGATCTTTTTTGTTGAAAATTCGAATATTTTGTTCAAAATTCGTCTTTTTGAGTAGAAAATTAATATTCTTGGTTGATAATTTTCGTCTTCTTGGTTGAAAATTCACCTTATGTGTTAAAAATGTAACTATTGCAATAAAAGATTCGTAATTTTAGTTGAAAATTCATCGTTTTAGTTGAAAAATCGACTTATGGTTGACATGTTATCTTTTTAATTAAAAATTAAACTATTTGTTTATAAATTTATTTATTTTGTTGAAAATTTGTCTTTTTTTGGTAGAAAATTAATATTCTTGGTTCAAATTCATATATTTGATCACATATTTAACTTTTCAGTTAAGGATTCACCATTTAATTGGAAATTCATCTTCTTGGTTAAAATTTCACTATTCCAATTGAGGCTTTATCATTTTAGTTGAAAATTCATCACTTCTACTGAAAATTTAACTCTTTTTTTGGGAAACTCGGCTTCACTTATGGTTGAAAATTATTTTTTTTTTTCAGAAAATGTGGATATTCTTAATTGAAACCTTAACTATTTGTTTTAAAATTCATATATTTTGTTGAAGTGAACTATTTCAGTTAAAGATTCATACATTAATGGCAAATGTACCTTTTTACATTCTTATTGATGAGAGTGTAATGTAATCGTTCAAAATTTCCGTCTCTGGTTTTTAACGGATTTTTACGTTTCGGCACTCACAGAGTCCGAAAATCATACAATTTTGTCGGTGTCTGTCTGTCAGCATGTCTGTATGTGTGGATAGCTGAATATTGTAGCCACGCTACCTTTTGTAGGATTTTTTCATTCGAGTGTGCCTTTGTTACACTTCTTCCAACTAAAATTCCAACCAAAATAAAAAAATTTCAAAAATTCAAAAAAAATTATTTTATTTTAGAAATTTTAAACCAAATAGTTGAATTTTCAATCAAGAATAATATATTTTTACCAAAAAAGACACACATTCAGCAAAATGCACAAATTTTCGAACAAATTGTTTAATTACAACTAAAAAAGATCAATTTTAAACCAAAAAGTTGAATTTTCAACAAAAAGCGATGAGTCTTCGTCAAAAAATGGAATCGTTAAATTTTTAGTTAGACAAATTATTTTGCAGAAGAAAAAAAGAATTTTTAACATAATAGTTAAATTTTCAACCAAAGCGATGAATTTTCAACCTGAAGAGTGCAATTTTTAACTGAAAAGATGAATGTTCCACTAAAATGGCGAATCTTTAACTAGAATAATTGAATTTTGAACGAAAAAGAATAATTTTTAACCAAGAAGATGAACTATCAACCAAGAAGATTAATTTTCACCCTAAGCAGACGAATTTTCAACAAAAAATATGAAGTAGTTAAATTTTCAGTTTAACGAATTAATTTTCAGCCAAAGTAAAAACGAATTTTCAACAATATAGTTAAATTTTCAACCAGAGATGAATGAAAAAACATTCTTATTAAATTTTATATTACAATACAAAAAAAATTCAAGCACGCCCTCGAAAAAATTCTGTTACATTAAACAAATTCCCTGAGAATTTCAGGTTTTCCAGATGATTGCACACCTTGTTTTATATTTCAAAATTTTAACGAGAGTTATTATTTTGAATGTAAAATGATACTAAAAATATTCTCATAAATATATATGACTACTTACTAAGAAATTCCATCTTTTTCGAATGCTAGGGATCCAGTAAATTGCATGAGCAATCCAATAAACCCAGATATGCTCAACATTTTTCCCCTTTCGAGTTACAAATGACTAAAAAAATCTTACTCGAAATTATTCCTGATTTTCTCATTTCATTAGGGACATACCAATAATTTTTCGCGAACAAAAATTTAAGTCTTTATACTTAAGTCAAATTTATGTCAGGGAAACCTAAAGACTTTTACCGAAAAATTCAGGAACTGCATTTATCAGGGTTAAAATGCAATAGTGACATTTTCGAAAATTCAATTGTTCATCATAATTTAAAATTTGATTCAACCCCGAAAAAGTAAGTAAATTGTAGATTTAGTTTCCAAATGACTGAGACGGATTAAAAGAGGATTTCATTTATTATTAAAAATTTTGTGTACCATTTCTAAGTCTCGTAAATATTTTATTATAAAAATATATTGGAAAAAATTTTAAAAAGATCAAAGATTGGTAAATAGAAGAAAACACCGAATTGAAAAATGCTCTTATTTGCATTTTCTAAAATGTATTTTTATCCGTAAATAGATTTTTATTCTTTATTATCATCAATTTTTTTCTAGTGTATTCTTTTCAGTACAAAAACCTGAATTGCTCAAAGTGTTTTTTAATCAAACTAAAAAAAAATAATTTAAAAAACACAAAAAGTAAAATTTTAAAACTCTACTTTTTCTGCTTTTGTTTCCTTAGCCTTAAGTCCAACTAAAACAAGATTATAGTATGAAATAACATAAATAAAAAATTATTATTCAGGGATATAACAATTTTAATACTTAGCTGAAAATATAATTCAACAATTTTGTTAAAAAATTATCTTTTTCGTTGCAAATTCAACTATTTAAGAAGTAAATTTAACTATTTGATTAATAAATCATACTTTCGGTTTGAAAAATCAACTGTTTTGTAAAAAAACTCATCTTTTAACTAAAAAATTCAATAAAGCAGTTTTTGCTTTCTTTATTGAACAATTTTAGGCAAATATTCCAATAATCTTGACGGTCCCAATAATCGTGAAGCTTGATTACAATTTGGATATATTTGTTAACAAGATGCTAAATGGGATTTTAATTAATTAAAATTTTAAATGAGATAAAAAGCTTTAAAATTGGCGACACGATTACTGAGACATTTACCTTAATTTAAAATTCGCATTTTTTTGTTTATTTCCGCTGCTTATAAGTGTAAATATAAATCTTTTTTGCTTGAAATATCAACTATTACATTTTTCGTTGTGAATTTTTTTTTTGCTTGAAAATTCAACTACTTGGTTAAAAGTCGAACTACTATGTTTAAAATTAATTTTGTTGTTGAAGATTCATAATTTTAGTTAAAATTTTATCTATTTAACAGAAATTTTATCTATTTAACAGAAAATTTATCTTCTTGTTTAAATTAAATTTGATTTAGTAACTACATTAATTTGATTAAAAAGGCATTTTTACCGTATTTTCGTAAAAGAATCTTCACAGTTCCTCTGTTTTTAAAGCGTGGCCAAACCATCTTTTTTTTCAAAATTCGCTGACTTTTCCCTTTTTCATTTTCCCTGACCATTAATATTTAAAGAACTAAAATCTAATATTCTAATATTTTTAACATAAAACCTTTTATTACTGGAATAGAATAATTTTTAATTTAAATTTGTGCATTAATAATATGATTCACGTCGTTCGTTTGAATTAAAGAAAATACGATGAATTTTATAAGAATTAAAGGTGAATTTTAACGAATTCAGGAGAAGTTCGTGAGACTACAAAATAATTTAAGTTAAATTCAATATAATGCAAACTAATTGGAAAAAAATTCAAAAATCCCTAAGATTCCATTGATTCTAGTAAAATGAAGTGCATTTAGAGAAATTTAACAGCAACAAGAATTAGATGAAATTCATAAAAATTCAAGGGGAAACAATCGAGTGAATTTAAAATCTCTTGGAATCTTTGAAAATGTCTTTAAACCTTACAGGTCCTGGAAAATCGTTCTATATCTTCCGAAATTCCAAAAAATTCTTGACAACCGTATGCAAATTTGTCAAATTCCTTAAAAGCCTTGGAAATCTCTCGAAATTTTTGTAATCTCTTAAAAGTGCCTTGATATCTTTTAAAATACCCTAAAATATTTAAAATTCTCTGAAATCCCTTCAAGTTATTGAAACCAATCCGTTGAAACTTTTTTAACCTCTTGAAAATGTCTTGGAAACTTTTCAAATACACTCAAATCATTTGAAATGTTTTAAAATCCCTGGACACTTTGCATGACTCTTGAAAATTCGTTGGAATTTTTAAAAACATCCTAAAATCTTACAAATCCTTTTAAATCTCTTCTATTAAAAAAAAAAACAACAGAAGTAGATACAAACCTACGTGAATTAAATAGTTGTTAATTCATGGATTAATTTATTGAAAGAAATAAGTGACTAAAAGTGACTTAATGTTCTTCTTACAGTAAATCCCTGAATTTTGCCATTTTTTTCCAAAATCCCTGACTTTTCCCTGACCAACCAAATTTTCTGAATTTTCCCTGATCTGCGGCCAACCTGATTAATCTAGCGGATTAAGTTTATCTAAAGAAATTTTTCTGCTTTTTAAAGTCTTGAATTTCTGTTTATGACTCAAAAATTGAATGAAAACTTTAATAAAAAGAGGGAAAGGAGAAAATTGGATAAAGATTCTCGATTTCAAATGTTTTAGGGTAGTTTTAAAATTTAGGGCAAATAATGATCATTTAAAGAGCATGCAGCGACCTCATTATCTCGTTTAGAGAACATTCTCCTAGAATTCTTGATTCTCGTTCCGGAAGAATATATCACGTCTCGCGCCACAAATTCAGAACGATGATGTCTATTTTCAATTCGACTGCGGGTCTTGTAGTACCTCTGCCCCCGTTCATGACACTTCTTGTTTTCTAAAATTCTACATTACAAGATCGTCGAATGCAAAGGCGGCCCTTCGTTCGGCTTGATTTAACTATCGTACAATCGTGTTTGAGGGGCTATGTCTGGCGAGGAAAGTAGTCTGGAAGCACTGAGACTCTGAGACGATCTGAGAGTTACAGTTGAGACTGAAACGCTAGATTTGGAACGATGCCACCGCGATTCCAAAGCCAGCACCCAGTGCACTGTAACGCACTTCTTACTCGTAGATTCTACAAGAGCACGAGGTAATCTAGAAAAAAAGGAAAAAAACTGTCCCACGCCAAGGAAGAGCCATTACCGGACTTGTCCATCTGTACAAACAGAAATCTGCTCAATTACTTATTGCATCATTGACACCGACAAGAGATTAGACTTAGGTCTACAAAATAATATTCTATTTTTAAACTCAAAATCAAGATTTATTAAAAAGAAAAAAAAAGAAAAATTATTGCAAATTAATTTCTTCAATGCTTATTTCCAATATTATTCTTTAGTCTACAAATCATCAAAATGAATATTTATTAGAAGATTTTAAATTTTGTTGGCATACTGGGCCATTCTTTGAAAGGATGCTGGTCTAATTTTGGACCAGAATATCAACAAAATCAATTAATATTTATTTATGACAGCGTTCTGTGTTTCTCATTTAACCACTTAAATGCAAACTGAATTATTGGAACCCAATAAGAAAATCCAACTATTTTGACTGAAAATTCATCTGTTTTGTTGTAAATTCGTCTTTTTTGTTGCTTGATAAGTCAACGATTTAATTGCATTTTTTTAATAACAATTTTTTGGCAGAAAATTCAATTGTTTTGTTGAACATCAATTTTTTTACGTGTATACCAACAAAATCCAACATCTTTTAATTCATGATTTTGGTTAAATAACGTATCTCTTTATGTAGAAATTTCATCTATTTCGGCTGAAATATAACTTTTTTTGTTGACGATTCATATTTTCGGGTTGAAAATTCCACTGTATTGAAGAAAGTTCCTGTTTGCGACAAGAAAATTAATCAATCTGGTAGAAAATTGATGTATTTCGTTGAAAATAATTATTTTTTTACTTACGGATAAAAAAATTTGATTGGAAATTCGTTTTTGTTGGTTAAGTCCAACTGCTTTTTATTTTAAATAATTATCTTTTTTGTTAAAATATCAACTAGTACATTTTTCGTCGAAAATTCATCTTTTTAGATTGAAAATTCAACTTCTTGGTGAAAGTTTAAACTACTTTCTTGAAAGTTTCTTTTTATTGAAGATTCATAATTTCAGATGGAAAAAAGTTCTTCATCATGGTGAAATTTTTTTTTTACTGAAAATTCAACTACAGTGAACTCTGGATTTAAGCCTCCCAGATTTATACGTTCCGGAAATTGACGCC
>JAWWLR010000128.1:10172645-10188030 GCA_035041075.1 Acraspis erinacei
GTAACTTATATTTCAGTTAAGTTATACTTTAACTTCTCCAAATATTTTGAATTTATTTAGTTTAGTATCAAGACCAAATAGTGTTGTAATTTTGTAAGAAAATATGAGTAATAGAGGAAACCAAAGAATGAGCAAGCAAAACATTTTTCTATAAATATTTTCTATGTGAGCATTTTTTTTAGGATAATAAATTCATTAAAAAAAGATGAATTCTGAGCGAAAAACTGCAACGTTCTACAAACGAAGACATTATTCTTACAGATGATGGTAGAACACAATATATTTCGTAAGAGTTCGAGATAGACAACTACACGGTATGAAAACTCAAGGTTTATGATGAATTCTGAATTTTCAACCAAGACAATTAATTTCTTCTGCAAAAGATGAATTTTTAATTAAAAAGATAAATTGACAATCGAAAATTAAATAATTAAATTTTGAGTTAAAAAAATGAACGTTCAAAAAAAAGATTAATTTTCAATTAAGATGATGGAGTATTCAATTGGAATAATGGCATTTACAGTTTTGAAAAATAATTTTCCACCAAAAAATTATTTAAAAAATAGTTGAATTTTTAAACAAAGTGATAAATTTTTAACTAAAATGATGTATCATAAACTAGAATAATTAAATTATCAACCATGAAGATAAATTTTCAACCAAGAAGATTAATTTTTTAGCAGAGAAGATGAATTTTCATCTAAAAATAAAGAAAGTCATTGACATTTTCCTATAAATTCATCAATATTTTCGTAGAAGCTCTTAAAAATGTTCTTAGAAGTTTATAAAAGTTTGTATCCAAATTCATCACAGTTATTTCCAGCACGGAAGGAAGGGCCTTTTATTAATTATTTAATTCTAAACAATTATCACTAAGCTTACAGGGACAATAGCCCAAAAATAGCTCAAAAAGTTGAAACAAGGTCATTTTTTCATTTCTTATTCTCATTTTTTCATTTAAAACTATAGTTTTCAACGATCTGAAACTCAAATTTAAAATAGTCAAATAAAATTTTGTAGACTTTTTGGTACCAAGAATATGAATTTATAACAAAAAAGTTTATTTCTAACCAAAACAGTTGAGTGTCAACAAAATAGATTATTTTTCAAACAGAAAATAATAGTTTTTAATAAAACAGTTGCATTTAAAAAGAAATAAGTAAACTTTTAAGAGGAAAAAACAACAATTTTCATCCAAGATAGACATTTCAGTCAAACAGAGAAAAGAATTGAATCAAATTTTGAATAGTTAAATTTTCAGTTAAAAAATTAGTTTTCAACCAATCAAAAGAATTTTCAACAAAAAAGTTAAATTTTCACACAAAGACATAGATATTCAACTAATAAAATCAGTTTTAAAAAAATTTGTTCAATTTTCAACCAATTAGTTGAATTTTCCATCAAGAGGAATAATTTTCTAGAAAAAAAAGACGACCTTAAAACAAAAAATTCAAAACAAATTTTTTAATTTCAACATAATACCAGATTATTTTCAACTAAATTGTTGCATTTTAAACCAAAAGAGATGGACTTTTAACCGAGAAGATTTATTTTCTACAAAAAAACGCATTTTCAATCAAATAGAAGAATAAAAAGAAGAATTCGAAATAAATTGCAACCAAATTGTTGAATTTTCAATCAAATACATCAATTGTCAACCAAACAGATGATTTGTATCAAAAGTAAAAACTTTCTAAGAAAAATTATGAAAATCTAGATCAACGCACAATCTTAATTTTTTACCATTTTTTGTGTGTAGAAAATTACAAACTTCTACATAAAAATATGAATAATTCATCAGTTTTCCAAAAAATTTCATATAAATTATTTTCACTCGGGAATGTAAAGGAGTTTTCAATAATTATTGAATTATATACAATTCTCAATCTCTTACCTATCTTATTTTTATTAGTAAAAAAAATCAATTAGTATCAATTCGAAAATTTAAAATTCGCCAAGTCGGGACAAATAAAGAAATCCACCCATTCTTTTAAATTGGATAACTTCCGGGTTTTTCAGGTCTTGTGGTAACCCTGTGAGCAGAAAGTTTATATTTTCACTGGGAATATTTTCAAATATGTATAAACTATAAAAACTTTTATAAATATGGAGATGTTGAAATCCAAGCTTTAATTAGAGTTTAGAAATTTGAATTTCGCGGTATTTTAAAGCCGTCACTCAAGACACAAGACGCCGTGCGCGCAGTCGCCATTCAGTGTTTGTTTAGCGGACGATATATCCGGCCACGTTAGAGCAAAAATGATAGACGTTCTTGCTAGTATTTTGTACCGGGCTTTTCGTGAGCAATAAACAGCAAAAGTTCGTGCTCGGAGCTTCCAGAGGCTTAAATGTATCTTCATTAGTACAAGAAAACGTTTAATTCTGAAGAATGGACCACTGGTCAGCGTGCTTCCTTTTTGTATCCTTTCTGGTCACCATTTTTCACACTGAGGGTGCTGAACTAACCTTCGAATTGCCCGACAGTTCCAAGGAGTGCTTTTATCAAGAAATAGAAAAGAATGTTTCAGCTACTTTAGAATTCCAGGTAACAATTCTTCAATCATAAAAAAGTATCCAAACGTTTTTAAAGGTCATCATTATTGAACCTTAAATCCTGATTTTATCGGTTCGTTTCATTCAAGAAGGAAGGGTTAGAATCTGTCAATTTACGTGGCATATTCTAAGGGAGCTTTTGGTTTTCATTTTCAAAATAGAAATATTGGATCTTTCTTAAAGAACTCTAATTTACATCTATGTTTATTTAGGTTTTTTCTTTGTCTGAAAATTGGCCTATAAAAGTGTTCATATTGTGTGATTACATTTGTTAAGTGCCACATGTGCAAGGTTACGTTCCTATTTTTCGTTCAATAAGGAAGAATATAATCAAAATATGCTTTTGGCTATATGTATTTAGGAATAATACTGCATTCTAATTTATAATTTTCTAAGTTTGGTCTAAATAAAACCTTACTAAAGCAGTTAATTTTGAATTTCGAGTTGCATATTTAAAAAAAAATTTCATTTTGTTTAAACTTTTATGTATAAAGTCCTAAAGATTATTAATAATTTATTAAGAAATTTATAATATCTTTGATTTAAGAAACTCTGGCATTACTTTTTCTTCAATAGGGAAGAATATAGGCGAAGTATTCTCTTGTCTATATATATTTAGGGTTGCGACTGCATATTCATTTCTAATTTTTCCCTTTTTTCCAATAATTCGAGTGGAAACATTTTTTACGAAAAACCACAAGATTCTACAAGGCTCAGTTCGAATCGTGCAACATTTTCGCCTTTAATCAACTTTTTTGAAAAAATTCGTCTTTTTGATGAAAAATGAGACTTCCGATTTCTGATTAAAGCTTTATGCTTCGACAATTTTTAAATAATAGAGTTTGAAGTTGATCAATTTCTAATTTTGCGAATTTGTATTCAGATTTTTTATTTTTTCCGATTTATTTCAAGCTCAATGACAATCTTGATACTCTTTTACCTACTCCCATTTTTAAATAAGTTCTCTTAATTTCATTTTTGGTTGAAAATTAATTTTTTGGTTAAAGATTCAACTGTTTGGTTCAAAATTAACATGTTTGGTCGAGGATTCAACTATTTTGTTAAAAATTGATATTCTTGGTTAAATTAAACTGTTTTTGATTTATAATTGAAATATTTTCTTGGTTGAAATATCAGCTATATCAATATTTTTGGTTGGTTTTGAGTGGAACTAATTTTTAAAATGTCAAATTCTTGTTGGAAATTTCATTAAAAATTTATCTTTCTTGGTCTAAAACGATATTTTTGTTGAAAATTCAACTTTTAAGGGAATAATTCAACTATCTTATAAGTAACTCGTCTATCTGATTCGTAGATGATTGAAAGTTCAATTGCTTTTTGTTAACGTTTAATTTCTTTTATTTTAAAATTCAACTGTTTGAAAAATTGAATCACTTTGTTAAAAGTCATCTTTTCATTTTAATTTTCAAACGCTATTCTTTTTTAATTCTTTGAGGCTACGAAAATGCGTTTTAAAATTCTTTTAATTCAGAATGTATGCTCAAAAATGAAGAACTAAAATTGAACAATTTTAAAGTGCATTATTTTAGAAATACGTATTGTAAAATTAATTATTTAATAATTGAAAAAGTTATCAACTATTTTTAATTTAAGTATATTATGTGATATAGAATTTGTGATATTTAAAAGTAATGGGACATACTTTTCTTTTAAAAACTTGTAAGATTCCCGGTCAAAAATAATTTTACTGTCATTGTCCAATGTTTCCCAATCTCAAAAAACTCTCATTCATTTCCCGATCCAGCGACCACTCTGATAATTTAATTGATTTGAATTCGGAGTGTACATTTTAAAAACAAGTCCACTTTCTTTAAACTATGTTGTCTTTAAATCTTAACGAATGAACCCCAGAATAAAACGAACTATCATTTATTAAAATATTAAATATTCTAATTTTCAGGTTGTGACTGGAGGTCAGTACGATGTGGATGTTACGTTAGAAGCACCCAATAAGGAAATTATTTATCGTCAAGTGAAGACGCAATTTGATTCTCACACTTTCGTGGCGTCAATGTCTGGGGTTTACAAAGCCTGCTTCAGTAATGAATTTTCCACATTTTCCCACAAACTCGTCTACATGGAGTTCCAAGTGGGTGACGAACCTTCTCTTCCTGGTGTTGGGGAACACGTTACTGTGATGACTCAGGTATTTTATCATTGAAACAAAGCTTTTATCTCGTTAATCATTCCAAAATAAAAGAAGAAAAATTAAATTCCTAACTAATTAGCCTTCTTATGTAACAAATTACATAGTTTTCATATATGTTTATTTAACAAAAGTTTGCATTTTTCTTGGAAACAAAGAAAGGCACACAAAAATGTTCAGATAACAGTTTACACATCTAGAAAACTTCTAAAAATTGTCGAATTTTCAAGCGAGAAGGACGAAACTTCTATCACATTGTAAGCTAAAAATGCGAATTTTTCTACAAAAACTTATGCCTGCAAAAATCTCGAAATAACTCGAAAATTCCTGGACTTGTCAAGGAATTTTTTCCCAGTATTTGAGTAGACACTCTGATTCTGAATTTCTCAAATGAGTCTGAGCCCTGTAATATTGTATTGAGATTCGAACTACAGAGATTAATTCTTAATTTTACATGCGCTTTCAGATGGAATCGTCGGCCCAGGAAATCCATAAAAGCCTGAAGAGTATCATGGAATATCAAACGCACCATCGTCTTCGGGAAACACAGGGTCGTAAAAGAGCAGAAGATTTAAACGAGCGAGTACTTTGGTGGTCTCTTCAGGAGACTCTTGCAGTACTGATAATCAGTATTGGACAAGTATATATTCTTAAGAATTTCTTTACAGATAGGAAGCCATCTCAAAATCTTTAAATTAGAATTTATACCAAATATGTGATTTCCTCGACTGCATTGAATCGTGTTTTTGTAAAGTGTTTCAACATTCAAGAAATTTCGGGGAAACAATCGCCGGCTAATTTGTGACCTAGAAAGGTTCCTGTGGTCTTTAGGTTTTAGTGTTAAGTTTTGTGTTCCCCCCAAAAAGAATCGTCAAGGCCTTGTGTATTTTGTAAGATGCAAGTCGTATGTGTCCATTTGGATGATAATTCGTCAAAAGACAGTATGAGTATTTTAATGCAGTTTGTTTACAACTGAGGACTAAAGAAGGAAGAGTGTCAACAACAATTTCGATTCGATTTTGATATTCCGCGGTTCCTCGAGTTGACAGTATATAGGGAACAGTATAATAAGATCAACGATCATCATCAATGTTGCTTCTTTTTTACACTGTGAGTGTGTGTAACATAATAAAATATGTATGTGAACTTTCTGAAATTCGGACTTTTGTGAATATTTTTCTACGGCCCTGTTGATTATAACCAGGGTATTTACCCGATGGATGATTTTAAATTCCCGGGGTTTTCCCCGTAAATTTTGTTTCCGGGTCGGTTTAAAAGAGTTCGGAAAAAGTGAATAATTTCAAATTGTTTTTAGGATTGCCAGGGATTTCTAAGAATTTTATAAGATTCCTGATTTGGAACAGGGAAATTTAGAAAATAATTATAATTCTGAGTTGGAATTGTTTGCAGGGTCACCGTTTTAATCAAAGAAAAAAATTCCCGGTTCGTAAACATTTTTCCCGGCCAATGATATTTGAAAAATTGGACAATAAATCTAAAAAAAATTCCTTTCGAAGTAATAAAAGCAGAACTGCAAACAAAAGCATTCAAAGTGAAACTCTTGAATTTTAAGCTATGAAAATTGAAATTTAAAAGTTCTTTTATTCAATAACTTTGTATTCAAATGCTCAATAACTTACACGTATGTTATCATTTTCAATGCTCTTAGATTGAAGAATCAATCAATGAATTTAAAAATGTTTAAAATTATACTATTTTTAGGAATTTAAAATTTTAGTTCCAGCTCAGAATTGGTTAAAAATTGAAAATGCGCTGTTTAAATCCGAAATTAAAATTTTTTCGACAAATTCTCTGTTCAAATCCAGAATTTTAATTCTTTTAGAAAATTCGCTTATTTCAACTAATTGTAAGAAATAGAATTTTTCTATCAAATTCCCTGTTCCAATTCACAATGTAAATTTTTTCAAAAATACCTCGTTTTAACACAGAATAATAATTTGGCTTGAAAAATTCAATTTTCCGTTATGAATTGTGATTCTGCTGGATACATTCCTGTTTAGAATTAGTTAAAAATTGAAAATCCCCTGTTCGAATCCAGAATTTTTATTCTTTAATAAAATTCTTCATTTCCACTCGGAAATAAAATTCTTTTGAAAAAATTCCTGTTCAAATCAAAAATTTTAATTTTTTTCATAAATTCTCCATTTCAACTAATAATTATAATTTTTTTGTAAATTCCCCTATTCCAATTCATTTTGTTCGAAAATTCCTCATTTCAACTCGGAATTAGAATTCATTCTTTTAAAAAAATTCCCTGCTTCAGCTCGGAATTTATTAAAAATTAAAAATTTCCTGTTCCAAAACAAATTATAATTCTTTTGAATAAATACCAGTTTCAACTAAAAATTGATTAAAATTTGAAAATTCCCTGCTTCATCTAAGAATTAAAATTCTTTGCAAAAATTTCCTGTTTAAATTCAGTATTTTGTTCCCTTCCGAAAATTTCCAGTACTAGCTCGAAATTGGTTAAAATTTAAAAATGCCCGTTTCCAAGTCCGAATTATTATTATTATTATTCTGGATAAATTGCAGTTCCAAGTATAAATTTGTAAAAAAATATTTAAGTTCCCTGTTCAAATTAAAAGTTAAATTAATTTTATTTTAAACAGTTTTAAAATCCTTAAAAGGCTACGAAATTTGATTTCAAACTCTTCAAAGATCTACATGCTGTTTTGCATTTTTTCAAATTAATTATTTTTTTAACTCTGCTAAATTGAAGAAATTTTCTCAAAATCTTCTACATTTATTTTTAAAATTTTACAAATCGCTATCAATCTTTTTAAATATTCTCCTAAAATTATTTTATTAAAATAAACAATTATTTTCAATTTTCCTAGGAAATGCTTTTTTTTATTATTTTGAAGCCGGTCAAAATTTTAAAAAGGCGGTGGAAATCCTTTTAAATTTAAAATTAATTTTGCATTTTTTCAAATATTTTAAATACCTCTTCAACTTACTCGATTTTTTCTAAAAATAATAGGTGTTCTTTAGTTATTTATACATCAAAATTCAACAATTTGACTTACAAATTAATTTTTTTTCTAAAAGTTTGTAAAATTCCTGGTTTAGAAAATAATTTCCCTGACAATTTCTCGATTTTCTGGTCCAGCGGCCACCCTGAAATGGCACTTAAATTAGTGAAAAACAAAAAACAAAAAAAAACAGAAAGAAAATAATGATAGAGTACGAGCCACTGTCAAATGTAAGCTACATTTTATTGTTGCTGCTCTTTCTTACAGAACGACCGTTATATTAATTACAGATACTAAATAGTAGTCAATCGATTTATTTAGTAATCAATATTATTATAAATTTAACATGCCTAAAATATACACGAATTGTTTATAAATGTAACATTCTGAACCAAGAGCCGGCCCGAACAAGAGTAGAGAGCAGCAGCAGCTTGTGCAAGCACAAAAGATTCTTCGATTTCGTCTGTTACGTTTAAATAAAAAAAGGTGTCACTAAAGGCATTATTATTCGATATCGACTACAATTGTGTTTACCGTGCTACCATACAGTATAGTAGTTATTGCTAAACGAGCAACTACATTGTGTAGGTCTGTCTGTCTTTTTGTCTCTCTGTCGGCCTGTCTGTCTGTCACACGGTAAAGCAGCCGCGCAGCGTTGACACAAAGAGATTGAAACCTCCCTCCTCTTTCAAGACTCTTCTTTTTTCACTCTTCAGAATCTTCGGGTCAGCGCTCCGCGGAAATCCCTCGACTCCAAGTCAAACAACACTGCTGCCTTGAACTCATTATTTCTTCATCACTTCAATTGCGTACTTACGTATTTGCGTGTTTTTGCCTTTCGCACGCATCAACAGTTCAATTCGAGTGTATGTAAAAAGTACACGACAATAATTTGCCTTCCAAATAATTTAATTACACGTCATTCACAGCAGCATCTTGTCAAGACTTGTTTCTCTGGTATCGTATACACAATAAAAATTGATATATGTCGTAAAATTAATTGGAAGAAAGAACAAAAGAAGAAGAAGAAGACAGTCAATCCAGTTTTTCAATGATTAAGTCGCCTCCTTTCGACCGTTTCCTCATTATCTCTCTAGCTCTAGCTCTCTCGCGCGCTCTCTCTCTCTCTCTCTCTTTCTTTTTTATTCGCGTCACGGCCACCGAAGATAGTACGTTCTGTATCTTCCAAACCACTTACTACTTCAACAACACTGGCTCCTCTTTGGCCCTTTGAAATCGAAGAAGTTCTTGGTTCAATTGCTGCGTAGCGACAGTGCCGCACTTTGATCGGAGCAAAATGGAAATCGTGGGAAAAGGGGATTGGGAAGGACGGGGTGGGATGGGATGGGGTGAGGTTTCAGGGGTGATGGGGTGCGGAAGCAGAATGGCTCCGTATTTGGAGTTTGTCAAGGGACGGCACAATCGGATAGGGAACAAGGAGCCTCTCAGAATTTGAATCCTTCACTCGGAATCGTTGTCGCTGGATCAAATTCGAATGCCGAGTCTCCTACTTGTGGCGCCAGATTAACGTCGTCAGCCTGAAAGAACAAATCTTGCTTAAGCACAACAATAACCTCAACAATATAATATATATTACAAGATTCAGGGTGACCGTTTTAACCAGCCACTCTTTCTGGCCACTTAGCAACCCTGAGGGATATCGTAGTTTAAATAAATCCAATAGATGGCGCTCCAATCAGGTAGGCCTCTCTTTGCATTGTAATGTATAGCAAAAACACTAAAATTCCTTAAAACCTTGATACTTTTTATGAATGTAAAAAGAAGAACAAAGTTTTCAGTTACACTAAGAGAAGCTGTAATTAGTCATCCAAAAAAATTAATGAAAACATGTAATTTAATAACAGGGATGCCAGCGGTTCATTCGTTCAAATTTAGGGGGAAAGGGGATTTTTTTAAACTGTAAGGGGAGTAAAAATACATGAATAAATACTATATTTTTTATAACAATTGGTATTTTATCATTAAGAATTTTTGCAAATTCGCAAAAACATTCTCCTGAAGATTATCTTTTTTTGTTAGAAATTTTATTGTTTGGTTGAAAATTTAACAATTTTCTTAAAAAGACATCCGTTTTCGTTCAAAATTCAACTTTTTGTTTCAAAATTCGTCTTTTTGGGTTAAAAATTCAACACTTTTTGCATAACATTAACCTTTTTCTCAAATTCATATGTTGTTTTTCTGAAAATTTGTGTTTTTTTTTAAATTAAAAGTTCCTCTGTTTTAATGGAAATATTGCATCTCTAGGGGATAAAGTATAATTGTTTCGTTGAAA
This sequence comes from Acraspis erinacei, assembly GCA_035041075.1. Lineage (NCBI taxonomy): Eukaryota > Metazoa > Arthropoda > Insecta > Hymenoptera > Cynipidae > Acraspis > Acraspis erinacei. The sequence goes on from JAWWLR010000128.1 coordinate 10,182,652, forward strand.
TTGTTCTTTCAATCAAACTTTTTCAGTTTTATGGAAAATGTAATCTTTTTTGTATAAAAATGCATCTATTTCGTACAAAATTCAACAGTTTTTTTTAAATTAATTTGTTTGGTTAAAAAGTCGTCTTCTTGGGCTGAAAATTCCATTTTTTCGTAAAAAAATTTATTTCTTGTTTAAATATTCATATTTTGATCGTGAAAATTATTTATTTAATATTTTTTAACAGAAAATTCAACTATTTTTTTTTAATTTATATTTTTCATTTAAAAGTTCATCTGTTTTAGTAGAAATTTCAGTCTTTTTTAAATGAAACTTTTTTGATGAAAATTATTCATCTTTCCTTTAAGATTCAACTATTTTGTTTGAAAGATTTGGTTGAATCCCTTTGTTAAGAAATTTTTTTTTTTAGATTTATATTTTTAGTTGGAAATTCAGCTCTTTGGTTGAAAGTTTAACTTTCTTGTTGAAAATTCCACTACTTGGATAAAAGTTAAACTACATTGTTGAAAATTCATTTTTTCGATTAAAGGCTAATGTCTTTGGTTGAAAATTTAACTGTTCTGTAGAGAAAACCTTTTTTTTTTAGTTAAACTTATGTTTTTAACTGAAAATGTGACTTCCATTTTTTCAAGATTGATCTTTTTTAGTTGAGAATTCTACTTTTTGGAGGAAAAATATAATTTTCTTGGTTTGAAATAACATTTTTGTTGAATAAAAATACATTAGTATCGTATAATATTAAATTGTTGCTGAAAAGTCAAAATTTTGCTCGAAAATTCAATTTTTCTAAAAAAAAAATTCGTATTTTGGCTTGAACGTTCAACAAGTTAGATCATTCTTTTCCCTTTCTAAAGTCAAAAATCTTTATTTGTTGCAAATTTTTCTTTTTGGTTTAAAAATTATTTCTTTTGTATAAATTTGATCTTTTTTTGTTGGAAATTTATCTTTTTAGGTAGAAAATTCAACTATTATGTTCAAAATTTAATTATTTTATTGAAAATTCAAGTATTTTGTTTAAAAAACCGTCTTTTGTAGTAGAAAAGACATTTTTTATTTTAAATGAATTAATCGATTTGAAAATATTAAATTTGTATCCGAAATACTGTTTTAGTTAGAGAAAATTGGGTTAAAATTCTCGATTTTAGGGATTTAAGGAGAGAAAAAGGGGATTAGGGAAATTTTGATAATAAGAAGAACGTGGCTCACCGATCGAGTGCATCAGGCCACTGTCTATATTCGCACTCAAGAGATTGCTCATCGCTTGGATCGTAGCATTGCGAAGAGTAGAAAGCTTTCCAGTTGTCAGTCTTTGCCTCGAGACCACTTCCTTCTCTTCAGCCGCTACGTCGTTGCAGTCATTTAATAGGTTCATGAAGAGTGTAAAGTATTTGAGGAAGAGTTGAGATTTTGCTTCCATCAAATCGCCTCGATCTGATTCCTCGGGCTGAAGAGGCAATCCTCTCAATAAAGCTCCCACCGCTTCCATACAAGCTTGGTCCAAGTCCCTAGAGTACAAACTAGAATTTTAGAGAAAACAAAAATGAAAATGTGCTATTCAACGAACACAAAAGACCTTCTAAATTAAGATAATCAGAGTCTCTCCCCCCAACTGATGATTTTCAATTTCCGGCTATTTAAAAAAATCTAACTCAACTGCAAATGAAAGCATTTAAAGTGAAAATCTTGAAACTTAAACTTTTAAATGTAGTTAAACTGCCAAATTAAAAATGTTAAACTATTATAAATTGTATATATCAAAAATTCAGATTCAGTTCCAAATATATAAACTCACGTTTACTTTTTAAATACTAAAATTAAGGAATCAATCAATTAATTAATTTTTTTTAAATTATACCAGCTTATAATTCCAGCTCAGAATTGGTTAAAAATTGAACATTTCTCTGTTTCAATCCGAAATTTTAATTCTTTTCGAAAATTCTCCATGTCAACACACTGTTCAGAATTTAAATTTTTTTCAAAAATACCTCGCTGCCACACAGAGTTATAATTTAGTTTGAAAAAATTCAATTTTCCATTGAGAATTGTTATTTTCTTGGATAAATTGTTTTGATTAAAACAAATTTTAAATACTTGAATATTTATGCAAAAAAGATTCCAGTTAACTTTTCAATAATCAAAATATGAATTTTTTAACAAAAAAAAAGGTTTGTACGAAAAAGATTAAATTTTCAAACCAAAAAGACGAATTTTTTGCCACCAAAATGGATTAATTTCTAAAAAAAATATTTCAATTCTTTACGAAATTAGTTGCAATTTTATCCAAGACAGCTAAACTTTCAGCCAGAAAAGATTCCAGTTCATTTTTCAACACAAAAATATAAATTTTTAAGAAAAAAGTAGAATTTTTAACCAAACCGTTGCATTTTTATCCAAAAATGATTATATTTCTTTCAAAACGGATACATTTTTAATTTAAAAAAATTTCTTTTTAAAAAGTTGAATTTTCAACCAAAAGAAAATTCCTTTTAGGAATATTGTTAAGTTTTTAATTAAATAATAAAATTTATAACTAAAATTATAATAAAGATACAGCGAATGGATGTATTGAGAAAAGAAGAGGAACCGAAGATAAGAAAAGCTAACTAGAGAATGTGGTAAAGATTTTATGGGAGGATGGATTGGTTTAGTGGATGAAAGAAAAATGGCCTAGAAGCGCAGATTTTTAAGAAATGATTCTCTAAGAATATAAGTAGATAAGGAAACGAATGCTCTAGGATAAACTAATATAAAATAGGTATAGAAGGTAATATTTAGGATTGCCGTTTTAATCAAAGGAAAAAATTCCCGGTCATTTCCCGCTTTTTTCAGCAATTTTAAACTCTAGTTTAGAGCTCAGAATTGGTTAAAAATTCGTTGTTTAAATCCGAAATTTTAATTTTTTTTCGAAAAATTCCCTGTTCAAATCCAGAATTTGTATTCTTTAAGAAAATTCTTCATTTTCACTCTTTTGAAAAAATTCCTGTTTAAATCAAGAATTTTAATTCTTTTCGAAAATTCTCCATTTCAACTAAGAATTAGAATGTTTTGTAAAATCCCCGGTTCCAATTCATAATTTAAATTTCGTTCGAAAATGCCTAGTTTCAACTCAGAATTAGAATTTTGTTTAAAAAAATCAATTTTCCACTCAAAATTATTACTTTCCTGTATAAATTTCAGTTCCAACTCAAAATTGGTTAAAAATTCCTTATTCAAATCCGAAAGTTTAATACATTTCGAAAATTCTGGGTTTCAACTAAGAATTAGATTTTTTTTAATTCACTGTTTCAATTATAATTTCAATTTTTTTCGAAAACAGCCCGTTTCAACTCAGAATTAGAATTCATTGATTTAAAAAAATTCCCTGCTTCATCTCAGAATTTATTTCAATTTTTAAATTCCCTGTTCCAAGGCAAATTATAATTCTTCTGGATAAATACCAGTTCTAAATATAAATTTGTAAAAAATTGAAAGTTTCCTGTTTAAATTAAAAGTTAAATCATTTTTATTTTAAAGTTCAAAAATCCTTAAAATGCTACGAAATTTAATTTCAAAATCTTAAAACATCTACATGCTGTTTTACATTTTTTCAAATTATTTATTTTTTAACTCTGCCAAATTGAAGAAATTTTCATAAAATCTTCCACATTCATTTGAAAAAATTTGTAAATCGTTATAAATCTTATGAAATATTCTCTTAAAATTAGTCTATTAAAATAAAAAATCATTCTCAATTTTCCTAGGAAATGTTTTTTATTCTCCTGAAGCCTGTAAAAAATGCTTAAAAAGCTTCTAAATTTTTTGTTCTAAATCTGCCAAAATTTATCATTCGTTTTAAATTAAGCCCTGGACTATTTGCACCGTAATTTTCGTTTAAATTATTTGAAAACAATTCAAATTTAAAATTAGTTTTGAATTTTTTCAAATCTTCTAAATATTTTTTCAACCTACTCGACTTTTTTCTAAGAATAATAGGAATGATACGTAGCAGCGTAATTTTTCAAATTGGTAAAGACTTTCACCTGAAGATTATCTTTTTAGTTATAAATTTTATTATTTTTTCGAAAATTTAACAATTTTCTTAAAGACATCCTTTTTGATAACAAATTGTTTCGTAAAAATTCGTCTTTTTGCATTTAAAATTTAACCCTTTTCGTAGAACCCTTTTCATAGAAAATGCAACTTTCTTGTTGAAAGTTTAACTATTTCCTATAAAATTGACTTTTTGTTTGAATTTCGTATTTGTGTGTTGAAAAGTCAACTGAAATCTTTACGGATGAAAATTCAAATCTTTTTTGAAAATTTGTCTTTCTGATTTAAAATTTCACCTCTTTTAGTAACATTTTTCATTTTTCTTGAATAAAAATACAACTGTTTGGTTGAAAATTTAACAAAGTTGTTAAAAAGTCGCTTTTTGATTAAAAATTTCATCTTTAAATAAAATGCAACTGTTCCTTTCAGAAATCAACTCTTTTTCGAAATTTTGTCTTTTTGATTTTAAAATTCATCTGCTTTAGCGGAAATTACATCTTTTTTGGGTAAAAATGCAACTGTTTGGTTGAAAAATCAATAATTTTGTTGCAAATTCATACTTTTTGTTTGAAAATTCTGCTGCTTTGGTTTAAAATTGAACTATTTCGAAGAAAATTTACTTCTTATTTAAATTTTATATTTTGGAGTTAAAAAGAGAACTAAAATCCTTTCTGGATGAAAATTCTACTATTTTTTTAACTTTGTTTTCTTTTCTTTTTCATTAAAAATTCATCTGTTTAAAGAGAAGTTTCATCTTTCATGGATACAAATGCAACTATTTGATTGAAAATTCAACTTTAAAAAGAAAATTGTTCGTTTTTTAGTAAACATTTATTTTAAAAATTCATATTTCGACCCAGAAAAGTCAACTGGAATCTTTTTTTAAAAGAAAAATTAACTATTTAAAATGTTTTATTTTAAATAAAAATCTGTTTTCGAAAAAAATGCAACTGTTTGGTAAATAATTCAACAATTTTGTTAAAAAGTAATAGTTTTTGGTTGAAAATTCGTCTTTATGGATTAAAAATTCAATTTTTTTCTTAGAAACTCCATTTTTGTTTAAAAATTCATATTTAGACCCAGAAAAATCAACTGGAATCTTTTTTTAAATGAAAATTTAACTATTTAAAATTTTTTATTATAAATAAAAATCGGGTTTCGAAAAAATGCAACTGTTTGGTAAATAATTCAACAGATTTGTTAAAAAGTCATCATTTTTGGTTGAAAATTCGTCCTTATGGATTAAAAATTCAATTTTTTTCTTAGAAACTAAATTTTTGTTTAAAAATTCATATTTAGACCCAGAAAAATCAACTGGAATCTTTTTTTAAATGAAAATTTAACTATTTA
>JAWWLR010000128.1:10197269-10215539 GCA_035041075.1 Acraspis erinacei
ATTGTACTGTTTTTAATTACGTGAAGTAGAATTGATTTTTAATTTATTTAATTCCCTCTAATACTTGCGTAATGCATTTTTATGGCATTGTTTCAAGTTCTAAAATGTAGTATATATTTCAAATGAATTTAATTCCCACTGGTACCTTAAAAAATACCGGTTTGAAAATTTTTAAATCCTTTTTTCTGGAGCATAAGTTGAGAAGTTTCAGATTTTGTGAATCTATGAACACGATTTTTGATATCTTTAAATAAATCACAAAATAAATAAATATAATATACTTTCTAAAAGTACAAGCTATAAATAAAGTTAAAGGGGAAAAATACATACACATGAAGTAATAATAATAATAATAATAATAAATTAAAAATTAGGTAAAGCCAAGATAAAAACAAAACGAAAATGAATTGATAATACTAAATGAATAAATAAGTTAGTAGATAATAAATTAATGGATAATAATTACGTTATAATACATGAAATATTATTATTTATCAATATAAGCGAAAAACTTCTTGGTGAAAAACTCAACTGTTTGGTTGAGATTATGTTTTTTCTGCTTTTTTTAGGTAAAATATATACATGATCACTTGTAAAATTATTTAAACAAATTACTTTATTGTTATCATTGATTGAATAACTCAGAAAGTCTAGAAAATACTTTCATTTCATGAGTTTCCTGAAAAAATTTAAACAAATTAAAATTGTTTAAACAATTAAATATTAGTTAACAAATAAATTGGTACTTTTAAATTACCAATTAATGATTATTTATATAACAACAATTTTAAAAAGCGTCAATAAAACGATATATTACCTAAAATTTTAATTTGTAACTTATGGGGTTTTCTTTCGGGGCCCATAAGAGTGGCTTAAACTTATTCAACCTCAAAATTTATGACTGATTCTTATTCTCTGACGAATTCTGGAAAATATACTGAAACACGGAATTATTTGTAACATATTATCGCGTTTAAATATTAAATTTACAAACAGTTGACTTTTCCCCATGTTAAATCAATGGGAAACTTCATGGTATTTGCCCCACCTCTAAATATTAACCAATTTTGCTCAAATTTTGAGATTTTTTTGCATTCGAACAAAATTGAGGGGTGAGGCAGAGAAATTCGAAAAAAAAACCACCAAGTATAAATAAGAACCACCCTAATGTAGGTTCTATAGTACATTCCTAGATTAATGCTATTTAAAAAAATGTACTCTTATATTACCCTCTTATTTTTTTAAGCTTTACCCTCTTTCCCCCGTTTGGAGTGTATTTTGAGCTAAGAATTTTTACAATCATTTATATTTTACCTCGGAGTTCTAAAATCGTACATTCTTTTCAATATGTATAGATATAACAAAGCAATTAGTATTAAATAATTATTACTGCAAATGCTTAAAGCCAAATGGCCTGGAATATATTTTCTTTAAGTTTGAGTGGCATTCGCCTTGACATGAATTTTCAAGGCCAACAGATGAATATTTTAGAAGAAAGTTGAATTTAGGACCAAGAAAGATGAATTTTCAACCGAAAAGATAACTCATACCAGTAGATAAATTTTCATTCCAAATATACTAAAGAATTAAGTTTCAACCAAAAAAGACTTTTCAATCCAAAAATAAGGATTTACTATCCGAAAAGATGAACTTTCGATATATTTATATATATATATATATATATATATATATTTATTTTATTTATATATTTATTTTTCGATATATTTTTCGCTGCCCCAAAAAAATAAACCATGCGGCGTTTTGAAATCAGAGATAATGAAACATAATAAATAATTATATTTTTAACTGTAAATGCATGTCAATGTGTGTAGATAATAACAAAAGAAAAAAGGTTTGCACCTGATCCGCGAAATTTCCTGTACGATGGATTTTTATAAAGATTGCTTGGCTTTTAACCTGAAAATTTTACTTTTGGATGGATTCCTTTATCAGGACAACTGCAGATAGCGAATAATTTTAATAATAAAAAAGAAAGAATTCTCAACATCGATCGAAGGAGAAAAATCGACACTGTGAGTCATAGCCATTCAATATAATAAAAAGTCATACAAAATATCCATTATGACTTGTTTTAGACTAAAGTTTTAAATTTACTAGCTTACAAAAATTCTTTCATAAATATTTCAAATTATAATCAAGTTTCACGATTATTCGGACCATCACGATTAATGTGACATTTATCTTGGTTGTCATTTTACTACTGTTTATTTTAGTATTCTTATTTTTTAGATGACGTATAATGATATGAAACACACATTGAATTCTTCCGGTGATCATGGATCGCACATTACGGATCATGGAAAACATACTGATCATATAATGAGAAATGGAAATAATGCAGCAATGAGATCAATGCATTCAATGTCGGTGTGTAAAATTTAAAAAAACTTCAAATGTAATAATAATTTTAATAATAATAAAGTTAAAATGTAAAATAACTGAGGGATTGATCACTTGACTTGAAAGTGTAAACCAGATTACAAGATTTCAAACAATTTCAGAGATTTACAAATATTTCACAAAAGTTAGAAAAATTTAATGATTTCACAAGAACTGTTTGACGAAGACTTAAAAAGAATTCAATAAATTAAACAAAGTTTTCTCAAAGATTTACAGATTTTACAAATATTTAAAAGATTTTACAGACTTTAAAAAGATTAACAAAATTTTTCATATTTCTAAATATTTTCCAAAGATGAAAAAAGCTACCCAGATGTCAAAATATTTCATAGTGCTTTCACAAATTCCACAAATATTTAAAAGATTTCACGAATATTTGAGATTTCACAAATATTTTAAAGTTTTACAAAAATGCTTACGTTTAAAAACATTTTACAAATATTTCAAGAATTTCACAAAGAGCACACAAATATTTCAAACATTTCAAATATTACGCAAAAATTTCAAAAGATTTTACAAATACTTAAAAAGGGTTCAAAAGATTAAAAAAAGATTTGGAAAATTTCACGAAGATACCACAGATTACAAACAGTCCAAAATAATCTAAAAATTTCAATTATTTTACAAATTTTTAAAAGATTACAAAAAGATTAAAAAAAGAATTCAAAATGGTAAAAGTTTTCATAAAGATTTCAAAGAGACCAAAATATTACAAAAGAATTTCATGATTTTACAAACTAAAAGATTCCAAAGATTTCAAAAGATTGAACAAATATTTTGCACCTGATTTTACAAGTGATCAGGCACTTAAAAATAATTTATAATTTAATTATTTAAATGATGCAGAAAACAATTATCTATATAGATCCAAGCATTTCAACACTGATTTTTAAAATAGCTAGAACACGCAATATCGGAAATTGCTAACAATTCATTAGGATAAAAAATACAAAAATAGAAAGATAGATCATTACTTGAAGGTTAAAAAATATAATACAATAATTTGCTGTTGTTGATAAAGATCGCCATGATTAATCGAAAGCTTTTACTGAGAAATAGAAACTTCAAATATGAGGGCGATCGCAAAACTTTGTTTGAAAAATTCCCTGAATTTTGCTTGACTAATTTTTCATTTCCCTCGACCATTAACTTTCTAAAATATTTAAAAGAATTCGGGATAAATTAATAAGAATTCACGATAAAGGTCAAATCAATTTAAAAAGATTACAAACAAATATTAAAAAATACTCTCAAATGCTTGGAAATTCCTTGAAACTTTTCAAAGCTCTTGAAAATTACCTGAAATCTTTTAAAATGCCCTAAAATATTTCATATCTTTTAAAGTCTTTTAAAATTTTTAAAAAAAATTTTTAAATCTTTTTTAATTTTTTAAACTCTTTAAAATATTTGCAAATACCTTGAGGTATTATCTGCAATATTCTGCAATTCTGGAACATTTATTAAAATACTCTGCGAGCTATTAATTTCGCCCCTATAAAATAGTTCCACATCTTCCGAAATTTTAGTACATTTTTTAAATCCTGATGATTTTTTTAAATCCCTTAAAAATATCGCATTACATAGAAATTCCTAGGAAATTATCAAATCTGTTTAAAATGCCTTATGATCTTTTTAAATTCCCGAAAATATTTCTAATTTTCTGAAATACCTTCAAATTATTGAAACCTATTGAGAAATTTTCGAAATCTTTTAAAATACCCGAAAAATTTTTCCGTTGGAATTTTCAAAAATTCTTTGAAATTTTCTCAAATTATTGAAATCTGTTACAAGTTTTAAGAATCTTTTGAAATATTCTAAATAATTTCGAAATCATTCAAGAAAATTCAGAAATAGGTAGGGTAAGAGCACCAGTGCTTGGCACCCCCCCCCTCCAATTGTTTGCACCCTTCTCTAATTTCTTAGATAATACATTTTTTAAACCATTTTTTGCGTAAATTAAATTCATAATATACTATCAGTTTGACATATAATGTATATATTAAATATGCACTGCAATCAAATGTTTATCCAAAATAAAATCTCTTTTCGCAACTGATGCTCTTGCCCTACATTTGTGAATTCAAGAGTAGTTAATTCATGGGTTAATTTATTGAAAGAACAAATGACTGAAGTGATCTTTTTATTAAAAAAGTGACTATAGTGACTTTATCTTAAAAAGTGACTATGTGAAAACTCTGCCTATTCTTGACAGTTCCCTAAAGGGCTTCTCACAACAATTCCTTAACTTTCGCAATTTTTTGTTTTAAAATCCCTGAATGTTCGATGACTTTCCCAGAACAACAGAATTCCCTGACTTTTGCCTGATTTCCAGAGGTTTCCCCTGAACTGCGGTCACCCCGAAATAATATCCTTTCCATGTTTATAGATGGCCTTCCACGGTGGTTTTTCCGAGACAATTTTATTCGATTCCTGGAAAACTTCATCTTTCGCTGGTCTCGTTGGCTCCATCATTGGAATTATTGTAATGGCTACTCTCTATGAAGGCCTAAAATATTACAGAGAGTATCTTTTTTGGAAAATGTACAACACACTACAATATAAAAGCGATTCTACGCCCCAGACGAAAAATGTCGTACAGTAGGTTCAATTTTTGAATTCTAATAATTATTAACAGGGTGCCTATATTGAGACTCCGAAATCCAGAAATTTTGAGCACCTTGAAGAATACGGGAAAATTCCGTCAAATCTGTTGGCATAAATTTCAATTATAAATTTATATTGCATATTTAAAATTATTATTAATATTATTATAAAATTATGCGATTCAATGGTAGAAGCCTGTGATGCGTTGAAGGACTTCGATTTATTATCAGCCAATCAGGAGCTAGGATATCTTTGAAATTTACTAACGAAAACAAGGCAACAAAGACATTGAAATCAACACTGAACTACAAATTATAGCTCTAAAACTGAACTCTTTTTGAATTTTATACTTTTAAAATTGAAGTTTTAAGGATGTTTATTCAAAAACTCAATAATTTAAACGTTTAAAACGAAGGTTCTCAACATCATGAACAATTCTTAATTAAATGCCGTTAAAGTACAAAATTTTAAATTTTAAGCTTTTCTAAATTGAACAGTTGAAAGATTTCTGGTTAAAATATGTAAATCCACTTATCATTTTCAATACTGTAAATTGAAGAATGAACTAATAAATGTCTTAATGGTCCTAATTATGTAAATGTGAAGTAACTTATAGTTAGAAACATTAAAAATTGAACGATTTTAAATTTCATTTAAAAGCAAACCCTTTTTAAATTAGAAGTCAAAATATATTATTTAAGTCGTTTGAAATAAATAATTTTTCAATTTTTATTTTTAACTACACCGAAATTCAAAAATTAAAAATCCAACAAAACAAATCAATTAAAATTCTCACGTTCAAAGTTTAAAAATAGCATTCTAAAATTTCATCGATTCAAGGCTTCCTATTTGAAACAAATTTAATATTCTAGACTGACACAATATTTGAACGTAGGATTCAAAATAGGACAAAAATGTTTAATTACGAATATCTTAATTTGAATTTATTTAAAAATTGAAAATACTTTATAAAGTTTCAATTGAACTACAGTTCATTAATAAAAAAATTAATAAGAAAGGCATATTAAAAGTCAATCAACTTCAAACGTTTTTAAATAAAAAAAAGTTAATTTCAAAAGTTTTAAATCATTTTGTGATTACTCAAGTGTTCAAATCTGCATTTTAAAATTCTTCAAATTGATATTGTACCCTTAAAAATGAAAAAATAAAATGAAACGTTTTTAAACTAAAATATTTTAGATTATTGCTTTATAAATTCAATTATTTTATAATTGAATAAGTTTACAATTTAACTTAACATTATAAACAAATTTTTAATCAAACTTATTTAAAATTGCATTCCAAATACGTGATATAAAATTTATGACATTTAAAATGATTGAAGATATTTTTTCTAAAAATTGGTCAAATTCCCGAATGAAAAATAAATTTAGTAATTTCTCGGGTTTTCTGGTATCATAAATTCTCGATCTGGCGGTCACGATGTTTTAAAATATTAGTTTCGAGCAAACAATTCAAAGTTCAGAAAAGGCGAAAAATGTTTTTTTGAACGTCAAAATATTTATTTATTCTGCCAAATTCTTAATTAGAAGTTTCTTCTTCTTTAATTTTTCACTTTTATTCAAGTTAGTTTTTATTTTAATAATTTTATACTATTTTTAATCAAAACATTTCAGGTGGAAGTTTGTACATCTAATTAAAAAAAAAGTTTGTATCCTTTTTTTATTCTGCTACGATCTGAATTTAGAAAAAATACGTAGTAATAATTTTTTAGCACAAAATCATTAAAAATTTTCTTGGTAAAATCATACCATAAAAAATCATATCATAGTAATAATGACGCGCGAAATTGAGACAAAATCTCACAAGAGAAAACGTGAAAATCGTTAATTTTGATCCCAGAAATCCGGAAATTTTAAAACGAAATTATGCTAGTCAGTAATACAGAAATATGAACGGCACATTTTAACATAAAAAAATTTAACTCTATTTTTTCTTTATAGCCCAACGATGTTCTCCTGGATGCACATGATGCAAACATCGTTACAAGTTGTTCAGATGATCGTATCCTACTTCTTGATGCTGATTTTCATGACTTATAACGTCTGGTTGTGCTTCGCTGTGGTTATGGGTACAACTGTTGGTTATTTTCTATTTGGATGGAAGAAAACCGTCATTGTGGATGTTACTGAACATTGCCACTAATACATATTCTAGACTTTAGGAAAACCAGTTCACTTGGCATTAATGATTCTTTCCTTCTTCATTTTTTAATATAATAATGTTGCAAGACATAATTTTTATGTCGAAAAAGCTAAGTGCCAATTTATTTGATGAAAATAATACTTTATGACAGCATTCAAAATGAAGTCGAACAGGTGAGTAGCTTTTAAATTCCTTCATAGACATTTTTGAATGGAAGAAAATAAATCTTTACATTAGAAATATTATAACTGAACGTTCGCTATCAATAATTATGTCGCTGAACATTTTTTCGTTAGTTTAGCAATTAGTGCATCCATTGCCTCTTTTTTAATTTGCGTACGCTTTATTTGCAGATGTCTCACTTTGGCCCTCAGTACTTGAATCTGAAAATGTTTTATTTAAAATTTCACTTGAGATAAATATCAATAATTGAAGACACGTTAAAAACACTATTTTTGCCCAACCCCCCTTGAAAACGCACCATTGCATGCACGTGAAGAAGGCGTAATGTGGCCGCTTACAGCCCATGCTAGATTTGCACATGCGCTCTCTGCCGCCGAGCCGACATGAAACTTTACGCCCGCTACATGAAACTTTACACCCACTATATACAACTTTACGCCTGCTGCATGGAAGTTTACGCACAATAGAAAGAATTAAATTTATTTTTAGCAAAATTAAATCTCTGTACCCCACAGTCTCCCTTCTGCGAAGCACGCCATTTCTTCCTTTTAATTATAATTTAAAATGGTCAAGAACACAACACCTCCTTTATCTGCTACACATTCTTATTTTCAAGAAGGGTAGGACAACAAGTATAGTGTGTATCAAGGACGTACGGCATTTTGCCTCGTGTGAGTGCCACCCTCGCTTTGCTCGGCTGGAAAATTCACACTCGTCAAAATAACCGTCTTTACCCCCTTGATACGCAATGTACTATTTATGTACGCACTTTTGCAATAAGTCGTTTTTGTCGTCGATTTTTAGTCCTAAGTTTTACTCTCAATTTGTTATTTATTACTCTAAGTTTCATTTCAAGACTGACTCTTCTCGATCTCCTATATTCTGCTTTGAAAGCACTTCTGTGGGCCTTAACACACGCTAGACATGATTTTACTTTTCGACCGGGACTACTTTTCTCGGGCTTCATCAGATATCCTACACAGACGTTTTCTCTGAAAGAAAAGAGAAATTGTTAAATACGAATCATATCATATCAGCACCAACGATTAATTAAATAGAGATATTTCGGGTTCCAATCCTGTACAAAAAACTACGAATTTTGCCGACGTTTCGTGAATATTGCAGTTCACTTTTTCAGGGATGACCTAAAACTGAGGTATCAGGTTATGGTGTTGTTATGTATAACATCTGCGAAGCCTGTAATTGGCCAGAGCGCCCCACCGTGGGAACTGGTCAAACCTGATTGACCAATCAAGACTTGTTTTTTTAAATCAGGGAGGACGGAAATCCAAATCAGATTGGTGTTGTATCCATTGTCCCTATTGCTGTTATTAGGATGTTTTAAGATTTCGATTGCTTCTCTGTTTTCTTGGAAAAATATTGTGAGTTTTTGCGATGACGGATGTTTTGTCAAATAAAATGTTATGTTCTGTTTCGATATGATGTTCAGCTAGTGCTGATTACAGGAAATTTTTTAGCCTGGCTTTACTCTCATGTTCCTTTATATGTTGGCTCACCGCTCTCCTGATTTCTCCAATATAGACTTTGCCAAAAGAATAAGGGATTTTATATACTCCCAGATCACTGAGGGGTGCCGTTTTGTCTTTAGGGTTATTTAGTAGTTGTCCTATTTTCACAGGTGGTTTAAATATGGTTTGGATGTTCTATTTGTTGAGAATTCTTCCTATTTTTTCTGTGACACCTTGAATGTAGGGTAAGATAGTCGTCGTTTTTCTCCGTCTTTCTTTAGTAGGTTGAGTAGACTTGTTTTTTTTAGTGTATTTTATTATTGCTTTATCAATTTTTTGTTTGTGTAATAGTTCTGTATTAGGATTTATTTAACGTTTTGTAATTCCTTGCGTAAGTTATCTTTATCTTTTATGGAGACAGCTCTGTATACAAGGGAGATGATGACCGATTGTTTTTGAGATGGGTGGTGGTGGGAAGAGGCATTTAGGTATCTGTTTTTATGGGTGGGTTTTCTGTAAACTTCATGTCCTAATTTGCTATCAGATCTTTTGTAAACTAATACGTCCAAAAAGGGCAATTTTCCATGGTAAACTGTATATTAGAATGTAATAGATTGATGAAGTCGAAAAACTTATTAAGTTCATCTAGTCCATGTCGCCAGATGACAAAGGTGTCGTCAACGTAACGGAACCAGAATTCCTGTTTAAGCTTGGATTGGCTGAAGATTTTAGTTTCTAGATGTTCCATAAAGAAGTTGGCTATTACAGGTGAGATTGGGGATCCCATTGCTGCTCCTGAGGTTTTGTTCGTAGAATTGGTCATTGAAAGAGAAGTAAGTATAATTGAGACAGTCTTCTATCAGAGGTATGAGCTCGGAAGGGAAGTTTGTAAAGGATTTAATAATATCAATTGTATCAGAGTTTGGTACTTTCGTAAAGAGAGATATTATGTCGAAACTCACTATGATGTTTTTGGGTTGAATGTCAATCTCTTGTATCTATTTGATAAAGTCAAATGAGTTTTGGACGTAAGTGACAGAGTTTACTGTAAAAGGATTTAGTTTTGTGGCGAGGAAGTGTGCTAGGTTGTAAGTTGGTGAGTTTATTGCCCTGATTTTTGTGGATATTTGGGAGCACGTAAAGCCTTGGAGAGATGGGATTAGTAGGTATTAATTTAGATATTGTTTGGCTGCCAAGTTTAGATTCTTTGAGAAGGGTTTTGTTTTACGGACTATTGTTTTTGTAGGGTCCTTTTTAATTTTTTGTATGTTTCGTCAGTTACAAGGTCCATGATTTTCTTGTTATAATCTTCTTTATTCATTATTAATGTTGTGTTGCCTTTATCTGCAGGTAATATTATGATGTGTTTGTTCCGATTAAGTTCTTTAATTGCGATTTTTTCTGGTTTTGTTAAGTTTGAGGAAGGAACTTGAGCTTGGCGTAAAATGTTGCCCGTCCTACGTCTTACGTCGTTCGCTTTTTCTGGTGGAAGGTTCTATATTGTGGTTTCCAAATTGCTGATGATTTCTTCTATCGGGATTTTAGAAGGAGCTACTGCAAAATTATGTCATTTAAATAAGGTTGAACTCATTTAATTGCTGAGTGGATGGTCCGAGATGTTTTTTACTGTATCAGTTAGTGATGTTTGCCTTACTGGAAGTAATTTGTCAAATTTTATTTTTTGTTTTTGAGTTTGAAGATCTTTAACTCATTGAGATTGGTCAAATGATATGCGGTCCAAAATAGAGCAAATGTCAAATCTGAAGGTGTCTGATAGGAAAAGGTGAAGTTTTAATAGTTTTTTTTTTGAGGTAGTGTGTAAGACAAATTTGATGTATTATATTATTTCTTTTAAGAGAAGCAAACATGTTCTATGCAAAATTTATTTGGATTTTGATGTTTCCAAATTATTTTTCAATTGTAAGAATTTTGGGACGATTTTGTTGTCCCTACATCATTTCAAAAAAAGGTAAGGATGTTAATAGCTTACCTTCAGAAGTCCTGAGCTTAATAAAGGTGTTGTTTTTAGCAAGAATACTCTCCCTATAGAGTTTTTAATTATAGATTTAATACTTTCACGGTGATTCATTTTGATCAAAAGACATATTTCGGGTTCCAATCGTGTACAAAACGTCGGCAAAATTCATAGTTTTTTTACGCGATTGGAACCCGAAATATCTCTTTTGATCAAAATGAATAATCGTGAAAGCATTAAATCTATGATTAATCATATAAGTAATTCTTGAATGTCTCCCTAAAGTACATGAATTTGAATAATAATTCAAACAAATTTTTATTTTATCTTCTTATACTTAAAATTCAGTTCGTATTTAGGTAAAATTAATATGGGTGCTATATATTAAATTCAATTTAAACCGCTTCAAATTCCTAAATTTAAAAGTAAAAATATTGCAGTTTCAACAAGATAGATGAATTCTTAACCAAAATGTTGAATTTTCAACAAAAACGATTAATTTTATACCCAAAAAATACGATTTTTCAACAAAAGACATGCATTCTCAACCAAATAGTTGAAGTTTCAATTAAAAAGATCAATTTCAAACCAAACTAGTTTAACTTTTAACGAAGTAGTATTATTTTCATGGGAAAATATGAATTTTCAACTTAGATGATGACTGAAATAATGAAATTTTCAAACAAAAGATATCAATTTTCCACCAAACATCAAATAGTTAAATTTTAAGTTGAAAAAAATAATTAATTTTCGTTACAAATTATTTTTCAAGCAAACTGATGAATTTCCAATTAAAATGAATCTTCAGCTGGAATAGTTCATTTTTGAACCAAAAAGATTAATCTGCAACTAAAATAATGATTCTTTAACTGGAATAGTTGAATTTTCAAGCAAGAAGGTCCATGTCTACCAAAAAGACGATTTTTTAAATAAAATACATGAACTTTCAACTAAAAAAGATAAAATGTCAACCAAAATTGAATATTTAAATTTTTAGTTAAAAAAATTAATGCTCAACTGAAGAGATGAAGTTTTAACTAAAATGACGTAATATTCGATCAGAATAGTTACAGTTTTCAATGAAGTTTTAGCCAGAAGATTTAAATTTTCAATTAAAAAAAATTAATTTTCAGCCAAAGAAAAAACGAATGTTCAGCAAAATAGCTCATTTTTCAACCAAAGAGTCATGAATCGTCAAACAAAAAAATTAATTTTTAACACAAGAAATTAATTTTCATTCAAGTAATTAAATTTCATTCCAAAAAAGATTAATTCTAAATGAGAAATGTAGTAGTTAGTATTTCACCCAAAAAATATTTTAATTTTTAATCAATAACAGTTGAATTCAACAAACAAGACTAATTTTCGACAAGAATTGAATTTTCAACCAAGAAAGATTTTTCAGTCGAGAGAGAGAAATAATTGCAAACCAAATTGTTCAATTTTAAACTAGATACAAGAATTTTCAACTAAAAACGATCAATTTTCAACAAAAATTAGAATACTTAAATTTTTTGTTGAAAAATTAAGTTAAAAAATTAAGTTAAGTTAAAATTAAGTTAACTCGTGACGCCAGTTGTACATTTTCGCTGAAGTCACTGGCGTGAAGTTACTCGAATTCAAAATGTGTGAATTGATTTGATGTCTTTGTGCAAAATTAGGAATTTCTATAAAAATAACGAAAGTTTGCAAAAACACTGTATTTGAAGGGCGACACTTAAAAATTCTCTAAAATTGTTCCGGATATTATATAATTTCAATAATCTTAAATCAAAATGTAGATTTTTCAAGATTTCGAAATAAAATTTTCAATTTTTTCTAAAATATTTTGAAAGGTTTCAAGATGATAAAAAATGGTCTTAAGATTCGTGGGAATATTAAAAAAAAAGAAATTAAATATTCTTAAACGTTTTGCAAGCGTCTATCAGTCCTTAATATCTTTTAAACTGATTCAAAATCTTTCCAAAAAATTGGTAAAATCCTGTGAAATGATAAAAAAGCTTAGAAATTTTCTAGATACTTTTTCGAAATATCTGAAAACTTAAGAAATCGTTTTGAAAATTCATCTCGTTCGGTAGAAATGGCATCTTTTTAGGTTTCATCATTTTTATTACAATTTCAAATGTTTGGTTTAAAATTAAAACATTTTTTGTTTTAAGATCAACTAGTATTTTTCGCTGAGAATAAGTAATCTTTTTTTCTTGAAAATTATTCTTTTTTGACTGAAAATTAATCTTCTTAGTAGAAAATTCATCCTATTGCGTGAGGATTCAAATATTTTGTTGAAAATTCGATTTTTTTTAATGCAACTGTTTTCTATTTGCAATTAAATTCTTTTTCTATTGAAATAAGAACTAAATATTTCATTTTTTATTAAATACCCGTATTTTTTATTAAAAAATACATCTTTTTGGTAGAAAATTCATTTTCTTTAAATTAAAATTTCGACTGGTTGATTTACAATTAAAATCTTTTCTGGTTGAGGAATCAATTATTTCCTTGATAATTTGTTATTTTTTAATGAATTCAAATATTTTCAATTTAGAATGAAAATCTTTATTATCCTTATTACTTTTTTTGCCGAAAATTAATCTTCTTGATTGAAAATCCATCTTTTTGCTTGAAGATTCATCTATTTTGTTAAAAATTCGTTTTTTTCACGCAACTGTTTTTTATTAAAAATAAAAGTATTTTTGAATTTAAATATCAACTATAACATTTTTCGTTACGAATTAGTATGTTTTGATACAAAATCAATCTTGTTGGTAAAAAATTCATGTATTTGGTTGAAAATTAACTTTTTTGTTAAAAATTGATATTTTCGAGTTAAAAATTAAACTTTTTTGTAGAAAACTCGTCACTTTTGGCAAATGTTCAATGCTTTTTAATTCAAAACATAACTGTTTGAAAATTAATTTTTTTTGGTCGAGGATTCAACTCTTCTGTTACAATTTTGATTTAACATATCTGAAATTTTGAAAAATCTTTTAGAATTTTCTCAAGAAACTTAGGCAAATTATGTTTACATAATTTTAAAAACTAAAAATTAAAATATATCTAGAAAAAGTACACGCGCGTGTAGCGCAGTTTTGATGATGCTTAATTTGAAATCTGTTCTCACTAACCTCTCTGAAAGACTCATACAAGGATCAAGTTTTTCCACTTTTTCTAATAATTGAAGAATGTCATTGATGTTTTCTACCCTTTGAAACTCAGATAAGTTTACTTCCTTTTCTCTCATGTAAACCTAAATGCAGGAACAAAGAATATCTTTGAACCAAATTTCATCTTTAGAATTATAGTACATTAAAAAAAATCTAATTTCTTATCAACGTACTTTTATTGACATGTCTGGGCTCAGCAGAATTCGCTTCGACGAAAGTGTTAAATCTTGACACCAGGAGTTCCACAAAATCATGTTCGGAAGTGTTTTCACACACCAATATAAAGAGGGTAATGGAATTTTGTCTGCATTTTGGAAAATGATTCTGAAATCACTTTCCTTTAAGATATTTTTATCTAGACGAAGGTGAATTGGTTGCATGCCTGGTGGAATACATTTTTTATCCTCCTGGGACATTGGGGGGTAAAAAAATTTTGGAACAGCTCCTTTTCTCAGTTGAAGTCGATCTCTTTTGAAACGACATTCTGTTCCATCTGGCATTTTAGTTACAAAATCTCGAAATACATCTTCTTCTTCAAAGTGAAGATCACAGATTACGTAATCTTTTTCGAGAACCCTTCCCTCAGGCATAGCGTTCCTCCACAACTGCAGCACTTCCATCTATCTTGACGAAATGTATATATTTGTGAATTACTTTGCTGGCATATTTATCTGTCTCAAGAATCCGAGCAAGCTTTCATTATTTATATTTAAAATTAACGAAATACTGCGACAGATTTACAAAAGTTCACAAAGATTAACAAGATTTTTTACAGTTGAAAATATTTCACAAAAATTAAAAACGTTTACAAAGATTTCAAAAGTTTCATAAAAATTATAAAAATATTTCGCAGATTGCACAATATTCGCAAATATTTTAAACATTTAAAAAATTTCAAAGGATTTTAAAGATTTGAATAATTAAAAAAAATTCACAAGGATAGAAATCATTCCACAAAGATTTAAAACATTCTACGAAGATTACACAAGGATTTAAGAAACAAATTAAAAAGATTTCAATCATTTTACAAACATCATACACATATCACAAACAATTAAAAAATTTCATAAAGATTAAAACAATTATTAGATTTAAAAAGATTTGACAAAGATTAAATTTTTTTTAATTCCGCAAAGATAACCAAAATATTTCAAAGATTAAAAACTGAAAGGATATCAAAAGATTTCAAAGATTTTATACAGAATAACAAAATTTCACAAAGATTTCAAAAATATTTCACTAACAGAAACAAATTCAACAAACACATTTAAAAGATTTCATAAAAATGTCAATAATTTCAAAGAGATTATAATAATTCCACAAAGATTTGAAAACTTCTACAACGATTACACAAATATTTTTAACATTTCAAAAAATTCAAATGATTTAAACAACGGCTCCAAGTTCAAAAGATTTCACAAAGAATAGAAAAATTCCCAAAGGTTATACTAGTACTTTAAATATATGAAAAGATTTAACAAATATTTTAAAGATTCAACAAAATCCTTACATTTAAAAATATTTCACAAAGATTGTGCAAATATTTCCAAGATTTCGCAAACAAATTTCAATGATTTCGCATAGATTGGAAAGACACCGCGAACACTTTGAAACTATTTCCAAGATTTCATAAAGATAAAAAAATGTCACAAAGACTGAACAAACGATTCAAATACGTATTTCAAAGATATCAAATCGATTGTAAAGATTTTGCAAAAATTAAAAAAATTTCTCTTATTTCAAAAGATTTCACACATTCCACAATGATTACACAAATATTTCAAAAATTTCGCGCATTGCAAATGATTTAAAAGATTTCACAAATAGAAAAATGAAATTGTACAACAATTTCAGAAAGATCACATAATGATTTTCAACTTTTTTTAAATTGTACACATATTTCTAATATTCTACAAAAATTACACAAATATTTCAAAGATTTCATAAATACACTTCAAAGGTTTCAGAAATTACACAAATATTTTTTAGTTTTTTTTTAAAATTTTCCATTTTATATTCACTTTTTAATTAGAGTAAGGTAATCATTAATTTAAGTTAACAACTTTAATTTTTTGAAGAATTTATTATTTTTAATTCTATCGTCCTTGAATAATGCTAGAATTTTTGCTGTTTTTTCTGAAATATTCACCTTTTTCCACTTTTCACTTAGAGCGAGGTAATAAATATTGCAATTTAACCAAACTAATTGTTTAAATGTAATGATTATTGTTTCTAACTATCTTTACCTATAGTAATGCATATAGTTATAGTTATAGTAGTAATTAATTTAATTTAACAAAAATAATTGTATAAATATAATTATTATTGTATATAACCATCTTCTGATATATAAATGTTAGATAGTAGCGGGTTTTTCTGCAGATTTGACCTTTTTTCACTTTTTACTTAGCGAAATAATAATTAAAGCAAGTTAATAAAAATAATATTTTTAATAATTTATTATTGTTTTTAACTATCTTCTCTTGGAGTAATGCTAGAGAGATGCGGGATTTTCTGGAATTTTCAGTTTGTTTTTTATTTTTATTTAGAAACAACTAATAACTATTAATATTGTTATTAATTTAAAGGAAATGATTTTTAGCAACTTCATATTTAAAATTTACATTTAATACGATCCATACAGAAAATTGAAAGAATATTTAAATATCTGTTGCATTTCAGGAATATATATTTACAAAAAAGACAGATTAAACGACATTAAACGAGATGTTTAAAAAAAATAATACCTGGGTTCACTCCAGAAAAAGTTTGGAAAAAATAATAATGATGGCTGGGGAGTTGTATTAACCCTCGAAAATAAATGGTGGCCCTCTGCAGTGAGTTTTATTGAATCTTATAAGAATTTGTAGGAAACATTTGGCGTAATGACACGATTATTTTGTTTAGAGAACAAAATCAAAATTTTAAGGCACATGTCCACTGAAAACTGTAATCTAATTGGTTTCAATTTGCCTGCGCCTAAGGCCAACAAATTACATTAACAATTTCTACAAAATAAATAACAATAGTTAAAAAAAATGTCCGTTGGATTCAATTGATTATTGCCTCGCTCTGATTAAATAACTCTATTCTAAAAGAAAATTAATAAAAACAATAATAAATTATTTAAACAATGTATGTGAATATGTTATATATTAGAAACAATTTGTATTTTAAAAAAGCGCAAAAATTCATAATTAGCGTCAAAAACTCGCAAAACACAATTGTTCACTTATGGAATTTTTTCACGGTGAGCCTCAACCAATATTAAACTACAAAGCATATTACAAACAGTTTTTTGCGTTATATTATTCTTCTATAATATGCGCATATTTTCCGCGAAAAATATCGTCTCAGCGCTTTTTTCAAAACTTAAAACCTGAATTATGAAGAAAAAAATGTTTAATACAAAACTTTTTACTCAGGGACTGTTAAAAATTAAATATAGTCCAAACAGTTCTACAAAATTTGTTGTAAACTTATAACTGTTAAATCTGCAAAGGGGTATATATTCCTTTAATATAAAAGGGTATTAAAAAATTATATTACTTTCTTTTTTTGAAGAATTTTCTCCTCAGATGATATTCGGACATTTTTGACATACAATTTAAAAAATCGAGGGACCGCTTTTTGCAAAAAACCATTTTTATTCTTATTTTTTAATTTATGGGTTTTTAATTTAATCGTTTTATTTTTGCCTAAAAGCTTAGTATAAAATTACTAGGAAATTTTGTTCCAAAATGAGAAACTTTTATCTCAGCAAAAGTGGTCGAAACCTTTTTTTAGTCAGCGCTTTATCTCAGGTTGTAATTAAATAATGATGCCATGCTTTTAAAAATAAAATTAAATTTTTGAAAGATAATTTTTTTAAATTTTTTGTTGGGAATTTGTTTGTTGGAAAATATTTTGCTGGCTACATTAAACAATATGAGTATGACTAATTGTGAAGATAAATATTGAGTTTCAACTCAATTCACCTAATATTGACAATTCTAAATAAAATCTACAAAAATCTCATTTTTATGGGAAATACGTGTTATAGGGCTTGTGTAAACTTTAAATAATTTTTTTCCAAATAAAAAACGCACTTTTTTCTAGATTCGAACAAATGTGGGGGCTATATGTGTGACAATTCGAGAAAAGCATTCACTGCATATTTGGACGACCCTCCGGATTCATGCATGCATTTATTTACAAAGTATTACTTTGGCTCAGCCCTATGCATCGACCGTGTATATGTATGGGGTAGTTGTTATTTTAGCATCCGGAGGGGTATCGTAGTTCAAGT
>JAWWLR010000128.1:10216606-10229947 GCA_035041075.1 Acraspis erinacei
TATCGATATTAAATATCGATATATCGTAAAGAAAATATCGATATTTCCGATATTTCGATATCGATGTCCCTTCACTACAACTGATTGGGTGCATACAGCGTGAACATGACTTTAAGTGGCTATTTTCAGTGTGTTCTTTTGAAATTTCTGGAATTTTGTAAATCGCAATTTCCAAACGAGAAATTTTAATTCTTAAAATTTATTTCAACGAGAGAAACTTTAAATTTTAAATGCTTCTTTAATAATAAATGCAATAATTCTGTTCTCACCTTTTTGGCGAAATGTTTTAAAAATGATTCTATTCAAGACTCCTTAACATTATTAATTGAGATAATAGTTTTTTATCTATTAATAAAGATTAACAATTTTATGTACCATAAATTTAGTAAATCAAAATATGGAAGAAAGTAATTTTATTTAATTATAAAATTTATTTCTGAATGTTTCTAAACCTTTTTCATCAAAGAGAAAATTTTAATTGAAAATATTTTTTAATATTGTGAAATAGGGTAAGAGCATCAACTCTTGACCCCCATCCCTCCATTGTCGACACCCATTTCTAATTTCTTTGATAATTTTTCAAACTTTAAAAGATATGAGCAAAATGAAATTATGGGCAAAAAATAAGAATATGAGGGTTTCAAAATATGTCAAAAATCATTTCAAATTTAAAAAGATTTCCAAATCTTATAAACAAGATGTGCATTCTTGAAGATTTTCAAGTTTTTTAAGATAATAAATTTTTTCGTAAGATGCAAGAGAAAATTTAGATTGATTTCTTATTTTGAAAAATTAATTTTAATAAAATATTTTGAAATTTTTAAAAATATTTCAAATGATTTCCCAACATTTTTGAATAGTATCTAGAACTTAAAAAGATTTTAAGAGAATATTAGAAAATAATTTATAATAATTTCTTTAAAAAAAGACCATTTTTGGGATAATTGGAGTTAGTTGTAAGATATTTGGGAATTTTAGAAATTTTGAAGAGATTACAAATATTTTAAGACTTATTTGAAAGGTTTCCGGAAATGTATAAAATATTTTAAAACGTTTTCCAATCGCCAAAAATTCGTAAATATCTCTTAAATTGATCCCTTATATTTTTTAAAATACTGTCAAATGAAAAAAAAAATCTTATACATTTTGTAGATTGTTTTTTCAAATATCTGAAATCTTCCAAATTTGTTTCAATTTTTCTTGAGAAACCTAGGAAAATTATATTTATATCACTAATAAAGTAAATAAGCAAACAAAATAAAAAAATAAATATCTATTTTGGTAGAAATTTCAATTTTTACATTCGAATTGCAAATGTCTTGTTTAAAATTAAAACCTTTTTTGACTGATGATTCAAACATTTTGTTCCATATTTGTCTTTTTAGAGCAATTTAACTCTTTTCGATTTAAAATTTAAAAAATTTCTTAGTTTAATTATAAAATATTATATTTTTCGTTGAATATTAATCATTTCAGTCTAAAATTCATCGCTTTCTTTGAAAATGTAAACAATTTGTTGACAAATTGACTTTTTTGCCAAGAAATTAATTTTCTTGGTTGAAAATTATTCTTTTAGGTTAAGGATTCATCTATTTTGCTGATTTATTTTATGAGTTCAACAGTTTCTGGTGTAAAATTAAAAAATCATTTTAGATTGAAATATCAAATTTTTGTTGAGAATTAATCTTTTTTGGTTGAAAATGCAACTATTCGGTAAAAAGTTGAACCACATTGTTAGTGATTTTTTGGTATTGAATTTTCATCATTTTCGTTGAAATTTTTGGCTGTGAAAAATTAATCTCTTTGATAAAACATTCATGAGATGATTGAAAATTTAACTATTTATATAAAATTTATCTTTTTTATGGGGAATTCATATTTCCGGGTTAAAAAGTAAAACTTTTTTAATAGAAAAATCGCCTCTTTTGAAAAAAATTAATGTTTTTCGGTTAAAAATATAATTGGTGGAGAGTTAATGTTTTTTGGTTGAGGATTCAAAAATCTTTTTTGATTGAAATATCAACTACCACATTTTTCGTTGAGAATGGATCCTTTTTTGTGTCAAAATTGAACTATTTTGTTAACTATTACCTTTTTTATTAAAATTTTGATTTTTGATTGTTATTCGAAAATTTATCTTGGTTGAAAAATGTTTTGTAAAATTTTGATTAGACATATGTGAAATCTTCAAAAAACGTGTTGAATTTTTTCAAGAATCATAGGAAAATGATATTTATATAACCTTAAAAATGAATAAACTTAAAAAATAAACTTTTATTCTAAATTGTTGGTTTTTATTAAAATTGATTTCCCCCCTCAAGTCGACAATCTATCCACACGCGTGGCGAGCAATTGATGATGCTATTTAATAGTAAAAGTGAGAAATTTACTTGCTTGCAGGCTTATTTTGTTTGCTTGAAAACATTTTTACAGAAAATAATTCAGGAATATTATAATAATCAAAAATAAATTACAGGAACAAGATATACCAATCGACATAAATGCCGGCAAGTTATTAGAATGGTTAACGAATAGAAGGCACTGCAATAAAGATTGGCAGACAAATATCCTGACGATTAGAGAAAAAATTAACACTGCAATCCAGGACATGCCAGTCCACGAAGAAATAGCAAAGCTTCTTTCTGGAACTCGTACGTGCAGATTCTAAATCTCTGTGATAAACAATTTTTTTAAAAATTATATTCTTTCCCTTCTTCTTTTGCAGATATTAACTATTTTCATTGTAAGAAAATAGTTGAAATTCTCAAAGAGACAGAAGCAGATACAAAAAATTTGTTTGGTCGCTACGGTTCTCAGCGAATGAAGGATTGGCAGGAAATTGTCAAGTTGTACGAAAAAGATAATTTATATCTTGCTGAAGCTTCGCAAATGTTAATTAGGAATATAAACTACGAAGTTCCCGGATTTAAAAAGCAAATTCAAAAGTTGGAGCAAATGCAAAATGTAATAAAGAAAAACATTAAAAAACAAATGTGAAGTTCTTGTACTTATGAAAAAAAATCTATTTTTTTCAGGAATTGGAGAAAAGGGAAGTGGATTATAAGAAATCTGAAAACTTAGCCCATTCCGAATTTAATACGATTTGCAAACAGTTAGGAATAAGTGGGAATCAGATTAAGAAAGAATTGGTTGAACGAGTAAAAGAGTTGCCAGATATTTATCAAAGTTTAGCTAAAAAGACGAAGTCCATAGCAAGTGTTGTTGAATTTTACAATGCATTTGTTGAATACACGCTTGGAAGATCCCACAATGGCGGTTGTGTTCCAATCGTGAATTACGTAATTGGTAAGTTGGTATATTTATTCCCTAAAGTTACTTATTTCAATACACTTTAGCACTACAAATTAAACAGTATAGCTTTATAAATTAAACAGAGCATGATAATTAATACAACTTAACATTTTTTTTAAAGAAAAGGGAAACACAACAACTTATGAATGGACTTATGGCGAAGCTCCTTTATCTATTGTCGAGTCACCATTGGATATTAGTCTCGACGATGATGAAAGACAATTCGATGATACTGTAAGTTATACTCTATTTTAAATTTACAGCCAAACATAAGGGGCCGTACTTAAATTACGGAACGCATTATAATGCGTTCCAAGACCCACCTTCTCTCCTTTAACGAACCGTAAAAAATATTCCCCCTCTTATATTTGCTAAAAATACGTTTTAAAATACTATAAAAATAATCTAACTAATAAAAGTAATCCAGTACAAATATTCCTAATTTATTTCTTATGCAGAATATTTTTCTTATATTGTAGAAGAAATCCTCGGAAAATTATTCCCAGTTATTACAGGAAAAAAAATATTTAGAGGTCATTTTAGACCATTAATTGTAGTGAAATTACGAAATTACCGATAATATCTTAAATTGGTTTTTCATCAAATTTAGGCCTTTTTCCTCAGCAAATAACTAATACTTTTTAGGGGTGAAAGAATCTTCTAGCATGAATTTGTATTTATACAAAATGGAAAACTAAGAATATTAATTTTCAGACCTTGAAATAAGAATAAAATAGTTCTCAAAATCCTTTAAAAAATTTTAAATAGAAGAAAATTTACTGGATTTTTTAAAAAGTTGACCTGAATAAAAAAAAAAGTAAACCTTGAAAACTAGGAAATTTCATGGAATTTTGAAACCAGATTGCTGTAGAATTCTTATCAATTCTTTATTAAAACTGCGTAATTTTTATTAATTGACAATTCAGTTTTGTTGACAATTCAGTTAAAGGTTTAATTATTGTTGCATTGGATTTTTTAAACAATTCTTTAAAATCTGTTATAAGATAGCTCAAAATATTTGAAAATTTCATAAACACGATGAAATAATTGAAGGTCCTGTAAAATCCGTTAAGTTTGGTGAAATTCTTTTAAAACTCTATGTAATTTATGTTAATTTATCATTCAAATACCATCATTTTAATCATGTAATATTTTTAATGGATATTCAAAAAAATCATTACATTTTCTGCAAAATAATTTAACTTTCAACCAGAAAATATGAATTTTCAGCAGAAAAAATTAGTTCTGAACAAATAAACCTTCATAATAAAAAAAATCAACAAAGTACTTCAACTTTTACCCACGCAGTTGAATTTTCAAATAAAAAAACAACTGTTTTGAAAAAAATAGTTGAACTTTCAACTAAAGATATGAATTTTTAATTACAAATAAAAATCTTTAACGAAAAAATTACTTCTGGTCAAAGTGCAGTATGGCAAGAAATATTTTCTTATAATTTATAATAATTTTGGTTGAACCATGGTTCAATCAAAATTAAAAAAAAAATAGTTGAATCCTCAAGCAAGGAAGATTTATTTTCTACCAAATAATTGCATTTTTATGCAAGAAGGCTAAAATTTGAAAACCTAAGTTCAGGAAAATTCAGAGAATTTTCACATGACTGGAAAAGTCTAGAAATATCAGGTAATTTGATTTAAAGCAGGGGAACTTTTTCGAGAGCATGCTTATGTTTTTTAATACTTAATATAAAATTGACTAACAATGATTCTTCATGTGTAAAACTAGCTTTTTTATTAATTTTTTTAACTGAAAAAATATGACAGTTGAATATTCGATCACTTTAGCCAAAAATTCATCTCTTGGGTTGATAATTAATTTTTCTAACTAAAAATGTAACTATTCAATTTTTGGTCGAAAAATTATCTTTTTAGTTGAAAATAAATCTTTTTGTTTAAAAATTCAATTATTTTAGTTAAAGATTCATCACTTTATTTTAAAATTTCATCTTTTTAGATTAAAATTAAACTATTCCATTCGAACATTAATCATTTAAGTTGAAAATTTATCACTTTGTATGAAAATGCAAATATTTTTTGGAAATTTTTGTTTTTTAGTTTGAAAAATGATTGTTTTTCACTGGAAATATAACTATTTCAATTGAATCCTCGACCATTTTAATTGAAAATGCATCTCTTTGGTAGAAAATTAATATTTTTTACGAAAAATGTAACTTCAATTTTTAGTTCTGGTATAAATTATCAATTCTGGTTGAAAATTAGTTTTCTTTATAACTGAAAATGTAACTATATTCCAATTTATCCAAACAATATTCCATATTTTTAGTTTTGAAAATTCATATCTTTGATTGAAGATTATTTTTTTTACTGGAATGTAATAATTCAATTTTTTATTGTCAACGAAAGCTTTAATGAATTTCTATGGAAATTTCTAAGAATTTGTGTGAAAACATCAATGAATTTTTACGAAAATTTCTACGAATTTTTAATGCATTTCGGACTCGGGAGAATTTTTCGTAGGAACGATTTTGGATACTTTTTTGTAGTATATCATAATTGAATTTAATTAACACAATACATCAAAAGCTTTTTGAGCCCTGAAATGATCTGTTTTTAAATTCTCACACGTGTAAAATTTTGCAAATATTGTTACTGTTTCAGTTCGGGGTATCTGAATATCTGAATACACTGGAAAGTTTTTGTATGAAAAATTAAACCTTCATTCAGAAATTTGTAATTTTCTACAAAAAGCTATTAACAATTATGAAAAACGAAACCTTCATTTTAGGGTTTTTCATTTTCTTATCTTTTCATATACAATTTTGTATAGGTTTTCATAATTTTGTTTAGAAATTTTTTATTTTCTTGAAAGAATACGTGAAAAACTGCATCTTGTTTTCCAGATATTGCTTATGGTAGAAATTCTTAATTTTCTATCAAAATAACTATCAAAAATTAAGATTGCCTTTTTGCTGTTAGAGATTTTTATAACTTTTCTTAGGAACCTTTTATTTCTTGTTCATAATCATAAAACTTCCTAATTATTTATTAAAAATTAAATTGTTTTAAATGTTGAAATATTATTTCACCTCTAAAAAGTATTTGTTATTTGATAAGAACTGATTCCTCAAATTTTTTCTTCCTGGAATAATATGCGCAGGATTTATTCTACAATGTAAAGAGAGTATAGTCCATAATGAATAGATTTAAAATATTTATAGCGACTGACAAAAAATCTTATGCTTAAACTTTGAAATAGATAAAAAATACACATTTTGAACAATTTAAAGATTCCTATAGTGAAATATATATTCCCACTTAGTGATATCTGTATGCAAAACTTATCAAAACACAGAGTTGTATCAAAATCGAGCTTTAATATATTGTTTAAAAAATTTAATATACATTTTTAACCGAAAAATTAATTTTCATGTAAATATTTGAATTTTCTACCAACATAATTTCTAAGCCAAGAAGACGATTTTTTCAAAATATTTGAATTTTCAAGCCGAGGATTTAAAAAATGTTATAGAATAATAAAGTTTCTAAAAACCTTCGTATCCCATGTTCAGTAAGTAGCTCACTTTTTTCAGGTAAATATTTGCTAAAAATACGTTTTAAAATACTATAAAAATATTTAAATTATAAAAAGTGTGCATTTTTTATGTATTTTTAAAGTTCAAGATTTTTTTGATAATCCAGTACAAATATTCCTAATTTATTTCTTATGCAGAATATTTTTCTTATATTGTAGAAGAAATCCTCTGAAAATTATTCCCAGTTATTGCAGGAAAAAAAATATTTATAGGTCATTTTAGCCCATTAATTGTAGTGAAATTACAAATTTTCGTATTCCAGGCCCGATAATATCTTAAATTGGTTTTTTCATCAAATTTAGGGCTTTTTCCTCAGTAAATAACTAATAATTTTTAGGGGTGAAAGAATTTTCTAGATTTGAATTTGTATTTAAAAAAAATGGAAAACTAAGAAAATTAATTTTTAGACTTTGAACTAAAAATAAAATATTTCTGAAATCCTTAAAATCTTTCAAAATAGAAGAAAATTTACTGGATTTTTTAAAAAGTTGACCTGAATTAAAAAAAAAAGTAAACCTTGAAAACCAGGAAATTTCATGGAATTTTGAAACCAGATTGCTGTAGAATTCCTATCAATTCTTTATTAAAACTGCGTAATTTTGATTAATTGACAAATCAGTTTTGTTGACAATTCAGTAAAAGTTTTCAATATTGGTGGATTAGATTTTTTAAACAATTCTTTAAAATTTGTTATGAGATAGCTCAAAATATTTGACAATTTCATAAACACGATGAAATAATTTAAGATCCTTTAGAATCCCTTAAGTTTGGTGAAATTCTTGCAAATCCCTTAAAATCTTTAAAAACCTAAACAATTCCTTGACATTCCTTGAAATTTTTATAAATCATTTAAAATCCTTTGAAATTTTGTAAGTTCCTTCATGTTCCTTGAAATTTTTGAAATCCGTAGAAATCTCTTGAAATAACGTTTATTCTATTCCC
Source organism: Acraspis erinacei (assembly GCA_035041075.1). Taxonomy (NCBI): domain Eukaryota; kingdom Metazoa; phylum Arthropoda; class Insecta; order Hymenoptera; family Cynipidae; genus Acraspis; species Acraspis erinacei. The sequence continues at coordinate 10,224,435 of JAWWLR010000128.1, forward strand.
TAAAGATCTCTAAAAATTAAAAGAAATCTTTTTAAATCATTTGAAATCCATTCAGTGTACAGTAAATTGCTCTTATTTATTAAATTTTTCTTTAAAAAAAGGCCCGTACAAAAATCTAGGAATCTTTGATATCCTTGGAGATTAAAAAAAAGTTAATCTCGTAAAACTTCTTAAAATACCTGAAATCCCTTGAAAAATTGTTTATCGTTAGAAATATCCTTAAAATATTATTTTATTACATTTTTTTAAATTTCCCTAGAAATCCCTTAAAATCTGCTTAAAAATTTTTGTAAATCTTAGAATATTATTTGAAATCCCTTAGACTTTTCGAAATATCTGGAACTTCTTTGGATTTAAAAAAAAAGCTTCAAATATTTCAAACCTTTTAAAATCCCGTCACATAATTGGAGGCCCTATAAAATCCCTTAAATTTGGTTAAATTCTTTGAAATCTCTTGAATATACATTTTGAAATATATTTAAATTCTGAGGATTTTTTTTAAAGCTTATAATCTTTGAAATCTTTTAAAATCCTGTAAATCCTTTGAAATAATTGGATCGCCTATAAAATCTCTTAAATCTTGTGAATTTTTTTTTATATCCCTTGACATTTTTGAAAATGCTACAGAATTATTTGATGTCCCTTGAAATTTTTAAAATCCGTAGAAAGTCCTAGAAATAAAATTGATTCTATTTCCTAAAGTACTCTAAAAATTCATTGAAATCCCGTAAAATCAATTCAATTCCTTACAATATACATCAAATTACACTTGTTCATTAAATTTCTCTAAAAAACGACCGTTCAAATTTCCAGAATTGTTTTAACTCCTTGGAGATTTAAAAAAAGGAATTTTAATCTTTTGAAACTTCTTAAAGTATCTTGAATACCTTAAAATCCCTTGAAATTCCTGAAAATTTATCATAAAATATTCTGTTATCCTGTAAAAATTCTTTGAAATCCCTTGGCAAGTTAAACAAAAAGTTGATCTTATGAAACCTCTTAAAGTAACTTAAAATTGCTTGAAACACGTTAAAATCACTTGAAATCTTTGAACTCGCTAGGAATGTCTTGAACTTTTATTTTATTATATTTATTTTCCAAAGTGCTCTTGAAGTCCCTTAAAATTTACTCTAAAATATTTGGAAATCCTACACAATTTTTTGAAAATGAGTTTTCGAAATGTCTTGAAATTCTTGGGAATTAAAAAAATTTTTTTTAAATATTTAAAATCTTTCATAGTCCTGTAAATCTTTTGGAATAATTGGAGGCCCTATAAAATCCCTTAAATCTGGTGAAATTCTTTGAAATTCCTTGACATGTTTGAAAACGCTACAAAATTTTTCGATGTCTTTTGAAATTCTTAGAAATTCCTAGAAATAAATTTGATTCTATTCCCTAAAGTAATCTAAAAATTCGTTCAAATCCCGTAAAATAATTTCAAATCCCTTCAAAATACATTCCTTAAATTTTTGTAAAAAAGGGCCATTACAATTTTTATAAATCTTTGAAATCTTTGGAGATTGAACAAAAAAATAAATCTTGTAAAATTTCTTCAAATACCTAAAGTACCTTGAAGGCGTTAAAATTCCTTAAAATCTTTGAAATCCCGTAAAATACACTATGAAATATTTGGATATCCTACAAAATTCTTTGAAATCCCTTGACATTTTTGAATTGCTACTAAATTCTTCGAAATTCCTTGAAATCTTTGAAATAGGACTTCTATAGCAGCTCTATTAATTCTATATTAAATCTGTGTAATTTTTATTAACTAGCACATCGATTTTGGTGACGTCTCAGTGGAAGGGGTCAATATTAGTGGATTGGATTTGAACGATACGATTGACTTTGGAGATGTGAGTTTGGAAGAAGGGGAAATAGATTGGGGCGATGTGAACATAGACCAAATTGTGGAGGGTGAAATCGACTATAATATTTCACTCGAATCTGGAATTGTCGTCGAAGCTGATGGGAATGACGGAGGAGTCGCAACTGGAAAGGAAGCTTTGACAATTTTGGATAATCCGTCGACAAGAAACGATTTTATTGATCAGCTCTTTGAGCTTGAGGCCTTTTTGAAATTGAGACTCTACGAGTTTAAAGGCGATAATAGCAAAAATCTGCTAAGCATGAGTCAAATGCAAGAAGCCTCGTCAATTCTGCAACTAGCTACTTTAGACAGCACGCAAAATATGCTCGACAATGTGCAAATCATACTCTCAGAAATTTTGGATTCGAGAGTGCAACATCTTCATAATATCAAGCATTCGCCCAGGTAATTTTATAAAAAGATGGAATTTTATTAAAAATAAAAAAGTGTCTTGGAAATAAATAATAATACTCTAATCTTTTAGATATGTCGATGCTTTGACTGCAACTTTGAAACAAAAACTTTCACTGGTGGAGAAAATGAAGTCCTTGCAAACATTGACGAGGGAAAAGAGGGACGAAACGAGAAAACAAGTTCTTGAAATTCAACCTGTGTTGAAATTGGTGATACAGAGGACACGAGAACTTCAAAGCGAAGTGAGTAAACCAGTTTTATTTTCTTAGCGACATATAATGTATGCTTATTAATTATTATTACTTTTTTATCATTAATAATAATAAGTATTATTAAAGTGGTTACCACAGTCACTTAAAGTCACTTTTTAAATAAAAAGTTAGTATATCCTTTTCCCTTTTTAAAAGCAATCCTCGTTTTCCCCTATTTCCAAGAAACTTTCCCTTTTTCTTGTTTTTTTTTACGTGATTCAATACAAACTGAATTAATAGAGTCCAATAAGAAAATCCCACTTATTCAGTTTAAAGTTCATTCTTTTTTATTGAAAAGTCTACTATTATATTTTTTTGTTCAGAATTCATATTTTTTGTTTAAAATTTTTATTATTTGTTAAAAAATTCAACTGTTCGGTTGAAAATGCAATTGTTTTTGGTTGCAGATTAATCTTGTTTGTCCGAAATTTCGACCATTTGGTTGAAAATTCAACTATTTGATTACAAATTTAACATTTTGTTGAGTACTCGTATTTATTGCTTGAAAGTGCAACTATTCTCTTGTCAATTTGGTCAAAAATTCGTGTTTTTAGTAGAAAATGCAGTTGGAAAATTTTGTGGTGGTAGTCCAAATTTTCAAAATTTAGTCCTTAGATTCTTGTTTTTATTTTCAGCAATTCTGCACATTAATTTGATTATTGGACGATAAGTAGGATTTTAAATTTTATTTTAATCCCATTGAAATTTCTGAAATTTTAATTTAGCAGACATTGGTTGAAGGTCAATATTTATACTCGAAACGTTAGAAATTTAAAGTTCTTCATATTTAATTCACTATTGTATCGAAATATAAATACGGCAGCAGTAGTCACTTTTTCCACTTTTTTCAAGTATATTAGTATTTGACAGCCCTGAGTATTAAAAAAGACTCTAAACAATGCATTAATTAACACAAACAATTGAGAAAAGTTGCACACAGACCTTACGACAAAAAAATGATAGCTGATGATGGGAAAATCAGAATAGGCCTACAAAGATTTCGCTAGAATGAATTTCTTATAGATTTTTCGCGAATACCGGAAATTCATTATGCAAATAAATTGGATAGAAAACGATTATAGGATAATTATCTTTGGGATGAGTAATATTATAATATATAAATATATAAAATAAATAAATATAAATAAAATATAAACTTAAATATAAATATAAAAAATATATAAATGAAGGGCCACACTGCATACGGACGTAAGTGCCACATTTTCGAAAATCGGTTTATTGACTTAAACTACTTATTTCCCCCTAACTCGTGTCCCTGTAGAAGATTTTGGTCCAGTTCAACCCGAAAGTCGGTATAGGAAAAAAAAACCAGTACATACGGGCGTAAGTGCCACTATGCTTGCTGGCCTAAGTTCCATGCTTCATAATGTGGTGTCACCGCGGCATCATTGATTATCAGAGCACGTTTCAATTCTGCTGTTTTAAAGTTTTTCCGTAAAAAATGGTCAATTCTTGAAAAGACGCAGTTGCTACAAAAGTTACTTTGTTGTGTCAAAATTGGAGCTTTTTGGTGCTAGTCGATCTTTGAGCAGGTCTTTCTCGCACATGGTTATCTATTTTAAAGTTCTCTTTTTGCGATTCAATAGAGCTGAACAATAGCTCAAAAGTACTTTCTTGTATTTTTTTTTTAATTGAAAAATAATACAGTTACGCAAGTTTTCATATATAATAATCAGAGTTTATGGGGACACGATGTTCAAAAAATGTTCACAAAGGATTTTTTTTTAAATTATTTGCGTGAAAGTTACACTGTTTTTTAGTTCTCCTGTAAAATTCGGGTTTTGGCACTTACGCCGGTATGCAGTATATCCCTTCAATTGTAATAAGTTGACGAATATAGAACTATTGTTTCCTGCTGAGGAGAGCGTTTTGACTCTCGAACAAAGAATTTTTAATAAAGGATCTACAACATCATAAGACCTTAATTGTCTGAAGTATGTCAATTTCTTCCAACATCATTACTAAATAAATATTTAAATATGTTTCTAAATCCCTTAAAAAAAGAGGATAGATAAATTATTTTTTAAAGTATACAATTTGGACATAAAAAAATAAGTTAAAAAATATGGTTCATGCTTTTTTTCAAAAAATTCAAAGTTTTATCTTTACGAAAATTTGTAAATGTTCAGAAACATTTACATTTTATGTCCACCTTATACGTTGTAAAATGGTCAAAAACAGCTAAAAACCAAACCTTAAACGAAAGTTTAAAAAATGTTATTATTTAAAAATTGTCAAGGTTCACGATCAAATTTCTTAGTTTCATCGTTAAAAATTTTTAATGTTAAAAAAATTACATTTCCTGCCAATTTAAACAGTTGTAAAGTAATCTGCAACCATTAATCATCGTTAATTTTCTATTAGGTCAGTACTGCGCCAGTAGCGATATCCAGTGCTGGGCCAACACTGGCAGTCCAGTACAAAATAGCGTTATCATCTCAGAGATATGCCAGTACAGCTGTCAGAACTGGTAACAAAAAAACCAAGAGGGCTTTATGATGGCAACCATGAGGGCTGCATGAGTGAAGCCCATGTTGGACCCCTATGGATTAGCATGTTGTTGCCATGAGGGGCCTCGCCTGGATTGCCCTCATGGATTCCACAAGGCTCGAGGGCAATCCATGCGAGCCCCTACGGGGGCCCCTCCATTTTTCCACACGGGTAAGATTTTCTATTTCATTTTTTATATTTTAAATTTATTTTACTTTGTATGGGCTTAGTCTACTATAGGGCTCGCCAGAAGGCAGTCTTTGACTGCAAAGACTACCAGTGGCCGTCTAGGGACTAGGTCAAACAGGCGCTAATAAATCATGCCGTTCGACTGGTTCCTAGCCCTTCACGGTCATTATACCTTCAGCCGCGCTTAGTTTTCTGCTTCCAAAAAATATAATATGAAAATAAATATCAACTTTTTATTGAATAATATAAAAATAAATATAAACGTTTTATTTAATAAT
>JAWWLR010000128.1:10244125-10258741 GCA_035041075.1 Acraspis erinacei
TTCGGGACGACTAGCCCAGCTAATGAAAAATATTCGACTAGTCGTCCCGAATTTCGGGATGACGAGACACTGCGTTTGAAATAAAAATAAAATTCTGAAGTGCCTTTAATATTAGATGATTTTTTAGATTAATTTGAAACTTTTTAATTCTAAATCTTTCACATCAATGCAAGGAATTTCCAATTCAGATCGGATGTAGATTTATAGAATTAATGTTGAAAAATTTTGAATGTTCGTGATTTGCAATTTGAAATTCTTTAATTCTGTAGAATTAAAATTAAAAACTTTTAAATGAGTTGGTTTTTGATTGCATGGGCGTCAAGTCAATACAATTCCGGGTCACGAATATAAAATTTTTAGACTTTAAAGGTGTATAAATACCAATTCTTAAATTAAGATGATTCTGAAAATCAAGTCAGTTTTCGATTCTTAATTTCCCAAATAAATAAAATTGCACATGTTAGTTATATTCTTAAGGTGAGTAATTGGAATATTTGTTTAGAATATTTCAATTCATATGATTCAAATTCTTAAAATTTATATTTTATTATTATTAGCATTTATCCTTTCTTAATTAGAAACTTTTTGATTTTAATGATTTAAAACCCAAAGTTCTATATTCTTGAAGAGTTACAATAAAAAAAATATTGAATTTTAAAGATCAAAATGACTAAATTTATATGTTTGTGAAGACCAAAATGCAAGTTTTGTTATTATGAATCTTCTAGATTGATAAAACTTCACATTAAAATCATGAAAACTATTTAATTTGCAGGGTAAATATTCCAAATTAAAAATTCCTTAAATTTCAAGCGTTACAATTCACTGTTATACAGTTGTAATTGTTGCAATTGAAGATTATTGAATTTTTAGAATATGTCCTTGCAAACTACTAAATTTGTAATATTTATATTCTAAAGGTAAGCAGTCTTGGAAATGAAAGTCAGAAAAGAAGAAGAGGTACGATAATTCTTTTAAACGTTTCGACCACTGTTTAGGCCCTCATGAGTCAAAGAAAAACATTTTTCAAGTCTGTAAGAACATAGAAATAATGTTAAATATATTATATAAGAGGAAAATAATGATTATATAAAATATGTTTGGGACGGTAACAGCCCCTGACGTTGCGTCTTCTTGTAAGCCTTAAGGGTGACACCATAGTCCTCTCCATAGGGAGAGGACTGTAGCCACGCTATTGGCTGATATTTGAGACACGTTGATGCAGCAACCCTCTGTGAGTATTGCACGTTTCGCCGCATTCGTCAGTCAGTGAAAAACGATATGAGTAGACGTCTCATTATCCTTTTCGCACAGACGATGGAGGGGCGGGGGGACTTTATTCAAGCCCTACTTTATTTCTGTGGTACCAGAGGTTTCCGGGTCTTATAAACAATTATGTTAGGACTTCGAATTCGTTCCTCTCGAGCTTGAGCAATTCCTTCGCTCGCATGGGCTTTAAGCCCATGAGTGTTTTAGCCTGTCTGCAGCATGAGACCAAACCCCACTCATTCTGATGTTCCTCGGTCAGCCAACTGTTAATACCTTCAGTGATTAACATACTGCAAATACCAACAACTGGCTCAGGTCCATTCAGGGCCATTAGAGCAACCCTGCTGTCTGAGCAGATACTAATGTTTTTATTCTTGTCATACTCCTTTGCCTTTTAGTCCTTTTAGTTCTCCTTGTTCCTTGAGCCATCTGTAAATCATTTGTCTCTATCACTTGGCAGGTCTGCCTCACCGTTAGCCCGCTCCTCTTTCGTGGACAGGGTAACTCGGTACTCCTTGGCGAAGAGGTAGCGACGAGTGGATTGTTTGCCCCTGAGCATGTTCAGTATCGGCCTCCTCGCGATGTCGACTGGTATCTGCACCACTGTCGAGATATTGCTATAGTTTACCATATTTAATCTACAGGCCTCCTTCGCAGCCACGGCCTTAATGGTGAGATGGAGCGGCTCCAAACCTATTAGTGTACCCATATCCATCGTGGGTGTCGACTTCGAGGCATCCCGTGAAGCCTCTCAGAATCTGTAACCTGATACTTTCCATTCGAGACTTCACAGTAGACGTTTAGACCCAGCTCCACCAGACCACCGCCGTATACATTCGCTTGGGTCGCAGGGTCGCTGTGAAGATCCACAAAAGTATCTGTGGTTTTAAGCCCCAGCTTTTCCCTATGACTCTCCTCCTAAGCCCAAGATTCGATGCTAGCGTCTTCAACTTGTTTACCAGGTTCTCGTTCCACACAAACTGGTATCACCCTTAGTCGTAGTTAGATTCCTGTTGGCCAACATGTGGCAGGTCCATTCTAAGACTGCAATAGGCCTACCATGTGCGATCATCGCTGACCTGATCACCTCGCATGAGTTGTAGTTAAAGGCTCCTTCAATGTCCATACAGGTTCTAGTCGCGAGGCCATTCTGCTTCAGTTGTCCTTCGATTAGGTTGACTGCTGTGCTTAGGGCCGTCTCAGTCGAGTGACCAGCCCTATAGGCGTGTTGTTGCTTATGAAGTGGCCTACTTGAGAAGACCTTATCGCGGATATATCTATCCACTGCATACTCAACATTGAACAGAAAACACAATAAACATGATTTAGAACATATAAATATTAAAACAAATAAGAATACCAAAAAATAATGGCGAAAGTCCGAAATCCCGCTTGGACCTGAACGCGACTGACTGAACAAATGAACGCGAGTTACGAGAAATCAAAGAATAAAAAGAGAATGTGATGAAATAGTCGCTAAAGTAGAATTAAAATTTAACAACATGAAAATTAAAATCTTGTGAGAGGTTTGTAAATGCCAGGAAATAAATTATTCTTATATCGGAGATTATCAGTATTTGGTACATTGCCGATAAGAAAGTTTTCAGTTAATTTTCTATTAGCTATATTTTCCTTCATCATTAACATTTTTAAATTATTTAAATCACAATAAATTGATAACGTTCATAATTTTGACTTGGATAATTTTGAAATGTTATCAATGTAGCATTTGTCACATCAAAAGTGCACAGGTAAATATGTCCAGCCATTTGGAGTGGAGATAGAACCCGGATGGGTAACCATCTTCGACGTATGACCAGGTTTTGTATTTACTCCATTTTAACTAATGTGAAGCAGTTTGACTCCCTTTAAATTTGACGTTTGAAAAACTAGCTGAACTTATGAGATGATGTCCTGCAGTTTTTCTCTTATCTAGCAAAGTTATCACTAATTGTGACAAAATTCATGGAGTGATTGTAAGTCCACTTTAGTAAGAGAAAATTTTAAACAGGCTTTACCCAGAGAATTGGAGACATCTGGTGATATAAGTACTCGTGTTAAAGGACTCAAATAATACTTAAGCGGTGAGTGCCAAGCGTTTTTAGGTATCGGTTTCACCGAAAATTTAAAATAAAAGGCATGATATATTAGGTTTCTAACCGTAGGTTTGGATCCCACCTATCCCACCTATTATACACATAAAGGCAATCCAGTCCGTGGATGATGCGTTGAGAAACAGGCTTTTTCCAATATGTCGAATTAGGCCCAGTGAACTTTTCAGATCACTAGATCTCTTTACAAAAACTCGTCCGTGACTGACGATAGATTCGGTGAAAGCTCTGTGGAAAAAATTTAAATATGACAAAAAGTCCCATCGACAAATTGGTCTGCAACCTTCTTAAGCTTCAGACAAAAAAGAGCTTATAGCCGTAAGAATGATGAATGTCATTCCTACGTGATTCGGACTAGATAGTGCGGGTCCTGGGTGCTCTGTCTGTGCAAGATAAGCTCTGAAGCTGCCATCCGAAATGTCTTGGCTCCAAATGTAGCTATGCTAAAGTTGAAATAACAGTCTCTTGAATCACTACTTCAATCCGAGCGATTTGGCAAAATGAAACATTAGCTCATACGACATTGACTGATCCTTTACTTATCTGTGGAAGATATCGTTCATTCATCTATTGAGGAGATGTTTGCGGAAGTTTTACTCTTGCGCTTTCTTGTTCTGTGCCTCCTGGAGTAGGTGCTTCAAATTTATAATTATTGACGTCTTTTGATCTCCTCTAATATTGAAGGCAAGTACAAGTACTTTAGCACCATCCTCCGCTCAATTGTACACAAACACTCCTTTACCTACTCACTTAGCGTGAGATGTAAAGTCCCGGAAAAGACCACTTAAAAATCAGCTCTTTTTCGTGTGCGTGAATTTTCCTGACCCGATAACATGGGAGCTAAGCTCGTCCTTCGTCCATAGAAGTACTCTAAATAAATGGAGTGCTACCGGAAGAAAAAGCACATTTGTTCTAGATACTTTGCACCTCGCCAACGCGACAGATCGGAGGACCAAACCTTTCGACTTAGACGTTCGTTTCTACATTGTAGAACGTTCTTTATAGCTGTTTCGTCCTGAATGCGTCTTCTTGGTATACGTTTTTCCAGGGGCAAGGTATACTCTCCCAAGCATAGTCCACGACAGTCCATACGGCTAGATCAAGTTGATCTTTATGCTTAGCATAGATCTTGAAATCATCCATGTAAAATATATGAGTGACCTTATGCTTCCATTATAGCTTTGCCTATCATTCTTTCTGTGACAGAACACATGGGTTCTTTTCAGCCCCTTACTTGAAGTTGGAATGACTATTTCTTTGACCTGTGACAAACTTGCCTTCCCCAACAAGTTTGTGTAAAGAAGTACAATTTTGACTAATTATTAACATAACCAGTCACAGGGGTACATTCACCCGATGTGCCAAGATCCACAGGCTCATAACAGACTCCTACGAGAATCAGGGAAGGGGGAGGGGTTTCAACTTATGTGACCATGTATAGGGGTGACTTCCCACTATCCTCGAAAAGTTCAAAAGTAGTATAACATCTAATAGCATTATTTCTGACACCAGTCACAAGGCTACCTCCCCCGCCCCTGCCAGACTGTGGGAAAGGGGAAGGGTTTATGCAACATTATTTCTGTGACCGGATACCTGTTTCTGAGGGCCTGTTTCTGCGATTAGCTACAGGGGAGCTTTTACGCCCCCGCAAGAATGTTGGAAAAAGGAAGGGGTTGGAACAACATTATTTATACGACCCGACGCAGAAGTCCCGTTTCGCTCCATGTAGAGTCCATATCAAGTGATAACCAGAATTTTCTTCTTGGAATGGGATTTGGCTGTAACTCGGCGTATACAGTTATATATTAGTGAAGAAAAACTAATTGAAGTGATCTTTAAAAATTCGAAAAAGTGCTGGAGATACAGCAGTTAGAAATTGATTGTATCTTTTTGTTTTTGAATATTTATTATCTTCGGTTGTAAATAACTAACTTCGCTTTTGTTTCCATAGTCGCGGCCAGTGTGCTTGTCTAAACCCGCAGTGGAAAATTAAAAGGACGCTCCCATCAAAAGTTTCACTTACCAGCGAAGCGAACGGAGAAGATCTCCATCTAGTATGTAAAGACGTTGAAAATTCTTTAATCCTCCGATGATAATAAAGATGTCTATAAAAAATGAACTTGTAACACCTGGCATAATAATTTTTGTATGTCTTTGGTTCGTTTAAAAAATTCAAATTTAAAACATTTGTAATTTTAGATTCTTCAACTTTGCAGACTACAATTCAAAACTCTTGAATTTTGACAGTAGCATTTAAATAATAATTACTGAAATTTGACTAATTTGTTGATCCAAAGAGCAGTAAGTAAAAAAAACTAATTTGGGCGAATTGTGGTAAATTAATATTTTTTATTCGACCGGATCTTGCTAAATTTGAAGAAAACTTAATAAAAAGTGCATGCGTCGAGATTTGAACCAGCGATCCCTCATGTCTATTGCTCATGGAGGCTTCCAGCTTACTTTTCTCAATTCGTTGTCATTAGTTTATATTTACGGGCACTTGGCGGGTCGTACATCGAAGAACTTTATACCAAGGTTCCAGTGTATTTTCAAATCGTTTTTTTAATGTTGAAGCCAGAAAAAAAACTTGAGATTCATGACATTATTATGAAAAATGTTTATTTACTGTTATCGAAATCTTTAAAATTTCATCAGGCAAGACTATATATGAAAAAAAATTGTTTCTCTTAAAAAATTGAATCACGAGTAGACAACCAACACACGGGCTACAAACCCAATTATTTTGTGCTATCTCACGTGAATTTTTACGAAAATAAAACAGCAATCCAACCCCGTGCCGAGGCGAGCGTCTATGTTTCCATTTTTTTATATTTTCTATTTAATTTACATAAGATTTAATAAGTATACAAATATTGTATCCAAAAAATATTTTTGAATTAGGCTGAATATGTGGAAACACCAAGATTTATAGGAGTATTTAAAAACTTCAGGTTGGATGTAAAAAAGACTAGAAAGCAATACAAAAATATTTAATTAAGTAGAATTAAGAGGATTCGGAAGAATTTACCAGAATGAATAAAAAATACAAAGAATTCTGCAGAATTAAAAAAAATGTTAAAGAATTAACAGAGAATTCCAAACGAGTTCTAGTGAATTAAAAAATAAATGAAAAAATCTCTAGAAACGCTCGAAAACTCATGAGATCACTCATTCTTCATGAATTGTCATAAAATAGAAAATTAATAACAAACCTGGTGTGGCTGGTATGGTTGGTCTGCTAGATCTAGCTAATTGGGCGTGACGAATGAACTGATCCCAATGTTTTCCGCTCGTTCTGAATTCTTGAAGGGGATCATGATTACTGCTTACTGTCATAGGGTGTTCTGCCTGGTTATTAATTAAGAGCAGTTCAACTTTATCATATCCATGTAGATTCAAATTCACGAATGAACAAGGATGTCCAGAATGGAGAAACGCAACCAGTTTCGATCCAGTCGGATCTGTAATAACACTTAATTGTTCGCCGGGGGGCATCTCGTAAATGTGAGCTTTGTGCATTTCATTAACATATAAGTAATGATGAATCCCATGAATTGTTATAAGAGGAAGTCGTGATGCCTGGCTTGGTGGAACCCGCACTGGTGCTGAAAAAAAAGTATTTAAGGGTGATTACCAGAACCTTTTTAGACAGAGATTGTCAAAACCAAAATGAGGTTGGACAGTAAATCAAATAATTTCTTTTTAATTAAGTAAGTATGGGAATATATAAATAGAAAGAAATAAATGTTTTATTTTATTTTTTCGGTTAACACAGTACTATGACAGAACGTTTTTCCCACTTGTTTATGGGTAATGGGCATAAATAAAACGATTTAATTGTATAGTTTTATAAATAAAAATTTATAAACTTGGATGATTTTTTAAATCAACAGTTAAATTTTTTATTCGAAATCTACCAAATTGATGTAGGAAATTTTGATTTAGACCGAGTGCAAATTTATGGAATCACAATTAGACGGTCTTCATTATTCGGAATTTGCAATTTAAAATTCTTAAATTTCGAAGATTTACAATTTCTAGATTTTTAAAATTTTATTGAAAACCGAAAGCTCTTATTTTTACTGATTGACAACTCAAAGTTCAAAAATATTGAAAAGTTGAAGTTGAAAATTCTTGAATTTCAAATATAAAAAGTTTCCAATTATTCAGTTCTTTTATATTTGAATTTTAAAAGAAGGTAAACGGAACATTTTTTGGAATTGTTAAAATTAGATGATTTAAATTTTTAACATTTACATTCAAATTGAAAATTTTTTCTATAATTTGCAATCTTAAATTTCTAGGGGATGAAGATTTAAATTAAGTTTTCCAATTTCAAATATTTCTGCATAAATACTAATTATTTAATTTTTATCATTTTTGAAATCAAAAGTCTAGTTTTCAATTATACAGCTTACAAATTACAAACAATTTCTAATGTGGAAAGATATAAATCATAGAATTTTTAAATGTAAAATAAAAAATCACCTTATTTTCAATGGTGAATTATCAGAATTGAAAACATTTTAATGATAACAATATAAAATTTAAAGTTCTATAACATTTAACAGTTAAAATTGAAAACTGTTATATTTTAAATACAAAAATTATTTTTTTGATTGTAAAGACCAAGGTGCAAGTTTTTTGTTATGTATTTCAAAATTGATGAAATTTCATATTTAAGTTATCAAAATTACAATATTTATGTTTTGAAAAGTCAAAACTAAAAAGTCTTCAAATTTGAAGATGCACGGTTCAATCTTATAAAATGTAGAAGAGTCACCTTTGAAATTCATTGTATTTTGAAAGTATTGACTTTTCGAATTATTCAATTTTTTAATTTGAATTCTAAAATAAGGGAAACGGAAACTTTTTTGGAATAGTTACATTTACATGATTTATATTTTTAACGTTTACATGTAAATTGAAAATTCTTTTATTTCTATAAATTGCAATCTCAAATTCCTAAAGGTTGAAGATTTACAATTTAAAACTATATTTTTAAATATTTATTCATGAACACTGATTATTTAATTTCTACACAGAATTTTAAAAAGTAAAATAAAAATTCTCCTTATTTTTAAGATCGAATTTTCAACATTTAGAACTTTTTGATGCTAAAAATATAAAATTGAAAGCTTTAGAATTTTTAACAGTTACAATAGAAAACTGTTCAATTCAAGTCAAAACTAAATACTCTGCAAATTTTAAGATTCATAGTTCAATATTATAAAATTTTGACTTGCTATTAAAAACTTTTCAATTTTTAAATCTTTGTATTCGAAGACTTTTAAATATCCAATTTTTATAATGAGAAATAAGGCCAATTTGTAAGCTCTCTGCGTTTTAAATAATTTCGAGCGGGAGGTCTGCCTTTAAACTCGACTTTCGATAAACCAGTGGAGCTCAGAAGATGGCTTTATGCAGTTTTCCTCTCCCTTAGCGTCAAGCTTTCACTGATTGTAATAATATTCTGTAGTGATTGCAAACCCACTTTAGTTAAAGAAAATTGTTAACAGGTTCATACCCATAGAAGTGGTCTCGTCTGATGGCATATGCAATCATACGAAAGGACTTGAACGATTGAAATAACTTGAAATAGCCGACATAATCGAATAGGTTTCTAACTCAAATACTAAGGGATAAAAATGGAGATTTTGCTATTTACGCTTAAGGAGTTTCTGATGGTTTGGATCCCACTTTAAGCTCTAGGTCCCCTATCATGCACTTGGCGCCAATCCTGTCTGTGGATGATGGGGCGAAAACCAGGCTTTGTCGAATATCTCGAACTTGGCCAATTGTTTTTATCAGATTAGTAGATCGCATTGCAAAAATGCATCCGGGGTCAATGATGGATACCGGGAAGGCTCCATGGAGTCTACTTAAAAACTTAACTCAAACGAAAAATCCCCTCGACAAATTGGTCTGCAACCTTAAGCACTAAATCCCGCATCGTTTGGACAAATAGATAGTGTTTATCCTCGATACTCGGGGTGTGTCTGACAAACTTTGCAGCTATCGGGAATGTCTTGGCTCAAATGGAAAAAAGGTATGTTATGTTCAAGTGGAAATTATGCCCTCTTGACACGCCAAAATAAAGATCTACGTTTACATCATCATTACGAGTGATTTGGGGACAGTCAACGTCAGCTCATATGACATCGAATAATCCTTTACATTTCTCTGGAAGATATGCATTCGCCTATTGAGATGTTTGTGGAAATTTTTTTTCTGTTATTTCTTGATCCAGACCTTCAGGAGTGAGTACTTTAGATGAACAATGTTTGATGCATTGTGATAATCCGTGACATTGAAGTCAAGGCTAGGTTTTTGAGCAGTCTTCTCCACTATTTTGTACATAAACGCTTTGTTTAGGTGAGATGTAAAGTCATGGAGCATAAGTCTTAAGATAAATGCTTTTCATCATGTCCTAAACCTTTTGTGATCCCAATTCGAGGGATCTAAGTACTTCCTCCGTTCATGGAACCTCTCGAAATAAATAAAGTACTACCGCGAGGCCAAGCATGTTTGTTGAAGATACTTTACACCTCGCCAACAGATCGGAAGACCAAACGTGTTGACCAAGATGTTTATATCAACATCGGAGATCATTGTTTGTAGATTTAACGTGCTTAATGCAGCTCTGTTGCATGCCTAGATATGTATGGGTATCTCTAGCACCAAGGTGACGTATATAGAGCTTCGATCGATGATTACAAGGTCTTTGGGGATAACGTGAAGTTTTCCTTGCCTTAGATTAACCCGCTCGAATTTATCTAACCAACACTTTATTCATAAGTGACATTACGCTTCCATCATGGTCTTTGTTTAGAATTATTTATGTGGCTAGACACAGGGGGTCCTCTTGAACCCCTGGTTTCTTCTAAACCAGACACAGAAGTGCCTACCAGAACCCCGTGAGAAGTTGGAAAGAGGCAGGGGTTCGACTATAATTATTTTTGTGAACAGATGTCGGGTTGTCTTCACGCCCACCACGAGAAGTTTGTAAAAGGGAGAGGTTTGAACAACATTTTTGATGTGACAATTCCCAAGGATGCCTTTCCTGACACGAGATGGCGGGAAGCGGTGACGGGTTTAAAAACACTATTTATGCGACCAGCCGCAACTCTCTTTCCCCCTTTCACGATATTATGGAACGGGTAAGCTGTTCAAACAAATTTTCTTCTGTTTCAGGTCACAGGGGAACCTTCCTCTATAAGGCGACGACAATGGGTAGTTGTTTGTCTAACTTTAGTTCAGTGAGAAGTCCAAGGGGTTCTATTCAACCACCTATGAGTAGTTGAAAAGGGGTAAGGGTTTTACTAATATTATCTCTGTGTTTAGTCACCGGTGTAACTTCTCGTCTAGTCACAAGGGTGCCTTTCTAACCCCTCCCGCAAAGCTATAAAGAGGTAGGGTTTTCATTAAAACTAGTTCTGTGACGAGGCTCAGGGTGCATCAACCCTCCTATTAGAAGTTTCAAATCGGTTTCTGTTGTTTTACCATTATTTCTGTAACAATTCACAGGAGTGACCTTTCGCACCCCAAGAGAATTTTGGAATTGGTATCTATTTTACTAAAATTATTTCTATGAAAACTCACAGGAGGGCCTTTGCGCCGATTACGAGACCTCAGAAAGGGGTAGGGGTTTCATGAGCATGGCTTCTGTGTCTCTTTGCATTTCTTTAAAAAGATTGATTTTATTCTACAGGGGTGAACAAACGTCTTCGCACGCCTCTTTTTTTATGCCTGTTCAAGTTCTCTTAATTTTAATTATGCAAGAGCTAAAAAAATTTCTCTTTAATGGATTTATTGTTCTCCAAATTCTGTATAAAATGATCCCACGATGAAGTCAATTTGTTTAAGTGTTAAGTAGGTATTGCAAATATAGTGTAAATTTCAATAATTTTTTAATGTTCAATGACTTCCGAAATAAACAAAATGTTGCAATATTCTTAAGCTCATTTTGCAGCTCTTTCTTCACCGCATCACAGTACCTTACAAGTTTAAATCGTAAATTTCTCTTATCGAATTAAGAGAACATGAAATTGTAACAAAAATGTTGGAAAAATTTTGAGACATGTTTCCATTTGTTTTATATGTTGTGTTAAATTGACGTAAAATTAATTAAATATCAACAGATTTTTAAACTTAATTTTGCCTAACTTTTTACCTACTTGGGACGTTATAAAATTGTTTCAGGAACATTCTTCTAATAAATTTAGCGAATTCAGGAAAAATTTGTAATACGTTAACAAACTCAAGACTAAGTACAAATTCAAAACTAACAAGAATAAACAGCACAATGCATTTAGTAGAATGAAGTAATTTCAGAAGAATTTACGCATATTAAATAAAATGAAGAAAATTTTTCGGAATCGAAAAAGTGTTTAAAGAATTATTGGCGAATTCCAAATAAATTCTTAGATGCCAATGCAAATTTGATAAACCCCCATGAAATTATACAAAATCTGACATTTCCTGAAATCCTCGAGAATTCAATCAAATATTTTGACAGCTTTTAAATTCCCTTAAAGTCGTAGATATACTCGAAAATTTTATAAAATCTCTAAGAATCTTTTCCAAATATCATGAAATAAAAAATTAATAACAAACCTGGTGGGTTTCTCGTGTTAGGTCTGGGTATTTCGGCAACACGGATAAACTGTTCCGAATGGGTACGGGTCTGTCTGAAGACATCAAGCGGATTATGATTTTGGCTTACTTTCATAGTGTGCTGGGCCACGTTGTCAATAATAAGCACTTCAACTTTATCATATCCCTGTGCATGCGGAATCACAAATGAACACGGACGTCCAAATTCTTTAATTGCAACCAGTTTCGATCCAGTTGGATCTGTAATTACACTTAATCTTTCGCCTCTGTTTATCTCGTAAATGTGAGCTTTGCGCATTTCATTAACATATAGGAAATGATGAACCCCAATCAGTTTTATTATTCCTAAAGATAATGGTGTCCCGTGCTGGTTTACCACGCGACGTGCTGTAAAAAAAAAGTATTAAGAGTGATTATCAGAAAATTTGACCATTTCAGACCGAACTTCTCGAAACAAAAATAAAATTCTGAAGAAACGCAAACATTTTCGTTTAAAAATATCTTTGCATTTCATGATAGGTAGATTAATAGTTTAAAGATAAGTCTTAAAAAATAGAATGCAATTCACTTTTATGGAGGTACAAATAAAACTTTTTAACTTTGTATGCCTCTTCAAATCAACAGTCAAGGATATACAATTTAGCATCCTTTAATTGTGGAGATTTACAATTGAAGAATTTTTCAGTTACAGGCACAGTATATAATCCAGAAATTATATAGAATTCTCGGCATTATATATAATGCCGGGCCATTTCAGACAAATGATATAATCCGGCAATATATAATCTCTAGGCATTATATATAATGTCCAACAGAAGCCATACAAAGTATGCAATACTCTCTATTATAACTATTTGCCTAGGCATTATATATAATGCCCAGATGAGACCATGCAAAGTGCATAATAAATATTCTCCATTATTTGAGTGAAATTTTTCCTTTTTTTGAAGTTTCCTCACACGCACCTTGGGGATTGAAAAATATAAAGGTGTTTTTTTATTATTCATAGTAAGAAGCATTTAAAAAAAATGTCGAATTAAACATTTTACCAAATTTTTGTATTTTTCAAAAACAAATGTTAAAACTCAGTTTTTAAAAAATCCGCTTTTTAATTTCTGTAAATTCCATTTTAAATATAGTTTTAAATGTGCTTTAAAAGCCCTGTAAAGTCAGGATTTTACGAATTTTTAAACTTATTTTTAACTTTTTAATTAGTGTGAGCTAATAATTAATTCAAGCAGACAAACGTAATTTTTTATGCAATTGAGTATTATTTCAAATAATAGTGTCTTTGCGTTCTCGGTGTGGTTCTTTCTGAAACCTTGAATAATTAGTCCACTTTTCTAGTAGTTAAAGCTAATAATCAGGTCAAGTGTCAACTCGATTCACCTAATATTGACGATTATCAACAAAATTGTAAAGATCGTCTTTTTCTTATTTCATTTCATAAATTTTCGAGGCAATTATTCGCCAAATTTTACAGGAGAACGATAAAACTCTTCACCTGTGACGTCTTGGGATAGTTTTTTGAGGAACTTTGTTATTTTATTAAAAATAGTAAGATTCAATTTCTTCACTTTCTGAAATAAACATGATACGTAGGACAAATGAGGCAATACACATTTTATATCAAATATATGGATTTTAATGAGTTCAGCTTTGCCAATCCACTAGAAATTTGTTTTTGTTTATTAATTTTCTTTCACCATTATAAATTTTATTTTGTGACCAACTGGAAACTATTTCGGTAAGTCACAAAAAGTCTCAACTCTGCAATTTTTTCACTATTTATTATTTTTTAAACAATTAATATTTGTTTAAACCAGTTTTTTCTCGCATGTAAAAATACATGATTTTTTGGGATAAATCATTGAGTTAACGGATTTAAACAAAAAAATTTCTCAGGGTAATGATACAATTAACGAAAGATAAATGATTTTTTCAGTATATTTTTCAATTGTTGAAACAGTTTTTATTCATTTAAACAATTTTTTCGTACTGTAAATCGTAACATATGTTAATTTAAGTTAGAATGTCAAGTTTTAATTTACAAAGAGTTAATAAAATGTACTTTTTTCATTTTTCCGAAAGCGGACCTTTTTTATTTAAAACCCCATCATAATTTTAGGGTCTCGGGTGCACTAGTTAATGTTGACTGATTTGAAACATGGCATTTATGAAAATTACAAAAAAAAAAGAGAACTTTGTTGTTAAATAAAAAATAGGGAAAATGTTCTTTGAGCAGTTTCTTGTCGCAAACCTCATAAAAATTGTATTAGATTTTAATTTAAAAAATTAAAAATCTGATGAAAATGCCATGTTGATGCATGCCATGTTGTAATATATAGCGAATAAACGTGTGTTGAAATCTATAAATGTTCGTCAATTTCCCATGGCATTCTTTAACTGCTTCATTAGATTTAAATAAAGATTAAATAATTTACCTGTATCGTGCCGGGCGTTATACGTAATGCCTAGGAATTTTATATATATATTGCCTGGGCAAAGTATATAATAAGTATTCGATTATATACTTTGCCTGAAGTGGCCAGGCATTACACGAGGTGACCCATTTTATTCTATAATCCCAAATAGCTTCTAAAATACTTTATCTACGCAT
>JAWWLR010000128.1:10434318-10444924 GCA_035041075.1 Acraspis erinacei
TTGAAAGAAAATTCAAATATGGAATCACACATACTTCATGTTTTATAAATAGCAAGAGCACAAAATCGAATGTATTTCGCGCTAGCAGAATTGGAATACGAGCAATAAAATGTACTGCACTAGCATATCGAAATGAGATTCAATCAATTGTAAGATACACGAGAAAATCGACAATAAATAATAAAAATGGAACGAACTCACAGATATCGCTGTCGAAGAATGTTGACAACATCCTGAAGTTCACCTGAGAAGATAAACAAAGCCTGAATAATTTGACAGTCCCTGCCGTAATATAGAATGAGGATCGTCAATTATAATAGGGTCTTCCTTTCTTCTATTTGTAGAGGCGAAGAAACGAGTTTGACGATTTCTTCCTTCGTTCTACTTGTAGGCGGTGAAGCAAAGAGAGAGACGATGACAGCAATTCATGATTTTGATCCCTCAAATTCTGGTGTTTATAATGAATGTCTCGACGAACTGTATACAGTTTGTGTACACATTATTAACACACACTAGCTCACACTGATAGGTACTGGAACGTGCGGTTCACGTTAATCTCTTTGATGAATTTAGGCTCGAATTACAAGCTCGATTCAATGTTGCTGTAATATGCTTCTTGGAATTTGCACATCAAAATGCGATTATTGTAGATATATGCTGCAGTATGCATACATATTTCAAATGCATTCACTCCTTGCACTTAAACTTGCACTTAAACCTGCACTTGTGTGAGAAATTGATGCGCATAACGCTTTTCCAAAAACTTGATAGATCGTTTTTAAGCGTTTACATACCGGTTTTTCAGCATAAAGATCCGGCTCGAAAGACTAATGTTTCGGATTTGAATCGAACATAACGATGATCGCGCTAGTGATAAGTTGAACACAAGAAAACACAGATTCAAAATGCAATATAACTAAAAAAACTTGCGTTTATTCGCATTGTCAAAGCTTACGTTACCTAATTGTGTATTGACACACGTGAATTTCGTACTAGTGTCTCGCGCCGAGTGCGAGGAAAAGTGTCGAGTAGAGCACCGGTTTGTCCTTCTGGAAAGTCCTTTAGATTGGGGACCGAGAAATCGTCACGTACACCCAGAATTTGTATATGGTGATACCGAAATTCGGAACAATCCCTCCTAATTACGTGTTAGTGTCTTTAAATGTAGTCCCAATATTAAATTTATTATAGACCTTGAAAACATTCAAAAATTAGTTTTTAGACACTCTTGTTATTAGATGTGATGGGTTTGCAAAAATTGGTTGGTACAAAAAGAATACTTGGTCGGGTTGTTACCTAAATTTTAACTCTTTTCATTATATTTGCCAAAAAATTGATTTGTTCACTGGCCCTTTTTACAGAATTCTTGGAATTTCAGATCCAGAATTTAGACTCAAAAACATCAATTCACTCAGAAATACTTTAAAGGATAATGGTTTCCCATCCTATTTAATCAACGACTGTTTAAAGAAAGAAGCTTTCCCATTATATAACACTGAATTTGCTTCTAAATGGAATTAAAAAAAATATCTTATGTTGATTTCACATTTTACCCTTACATAAAATGTTTATCGAAAAAAATTGAACAAGTTCTAAAGAAACAAAGAATCAAGACCATTTACAAATTAACAAATAGCTTCTCAAAATATTTAACAATCTTAAATACCCACTGAACATTATATATGCTGAACATTATATTGATAAAGTTTTATTCTATTTATCGACTCTTCCATCGTCTTCTCGTCAAACACGTTGTCGTGCTTTCGCCCTTCCTTATGTATTTTCTTCGTTTCTTTTTTTTAATATTTATATGTTCTACATCATTTTTATTATTTTTCTCTGGAATTTTTCAAACTCTGACTTTATTCTTCATTTTTTAAATCTATACCAGGTATGTTTCTTTGTTATTCACGTTGACCTTCCTTCTCTTCATTTGTTTAGTTATCATTTTTTCTCTTCCTAACTCGTCTCTTAACATGTATCCTGTGCAACTCCAACTGATGCCCATTACCCATCTCAAAAATCTCTCATGTATGCTTCCACTTTCCTATACTCCTTTCATCCACAGACCTTCACTCGATGAAACAACACTCATCTTCCAATTGTCATTAAACCTACTTTTGCCTCTACCTCATACTTGGACATCACTTCACTCGCACATTCTATTCTTTTCCACACCTGCATCTCGTTTCCCCCTTCTCCTTCAAGCTAAAAACCTAGGTAACAAAACTCCTCCACAAATTTCACTTTTTGTCCGATCATCCTCCAAACGTAATTTATTTCGGTCATTCTATTTCTGAAGCATATCACATTGATATTATCTATGTTCACTGTCAAATCTTTTGTTTCCACATACTCTGCGAAGATTCTCAACATTAGGTTCATCCCCTTATAATATAATCCACTAACTGAACTACATCGTCCGCGTATGCTAGAGAGTATAGTTTGCTGTTACCCAAAACCGTTCCTCCTTTCCCTTTCTCTTTTAGCTTCTCCTCTAAGTCTGCCAGTAGCATATTAAATAGTAGCGAACTCAACAGGAACCCTTGCCTTAGACCTCCTCCTGTTCAGAAAACCTGCCCTTTTTTCTTTCCAATCTTCACCCTAATCCAGGTTTCAGTAAAAATTTCTTTTATCCTTTCCACCATCTTTTCCTCTACATCCTTCTCTATCATTGCCTGCCATAGGACTTTTCCGTTCACTGAGTCAAGCGCTTATTTGAAATCTACGATCAAAGTGACTATTTTCCCTTTCTTTCTCCTTGAATTTCTGTTAACCAAATAGTTAAGTAAGTAGATGTTGTCTATAGTGCCCATCCCTTTTCTAAATCCTGTCTGATTGTTTGGAATACTTTCTTTTTTCTAGGTGACTCTTCAACCTTTTTCTTAAAATTTCGACATATATATTATAGCCCCTTTCTTAACAAGCGGTTCCATCAGTCATTTCATCCATTCTTCCGGCCACCGTTCTCCTTTCCAGACCTTGTTGCAGATCTTCAACATCCCATCCCTAACCCTTTCTCCTCGATACTCCTCTTTACTCAGCATTCCTCGTCCCACCAGCCTGTCTGTCCCCTTACTCTTTGTTCTTTAGTACACAGCTCATCCTTTACCATCTCAATCGACCTAGGGTGGTCCCAAAAACGCTTTTTGACCTTACCCTAAAAATGCATTTTCCACGATATTGAAATCAATTTTGCTTTTCACTTTCCTTTTTCAGGATTACCCACTTGGCTGTGTCCTACTCCCTTTTTTCACCTTGCTTCTTCCAATTTCTTCACCCATATCAGTCCCTGTCCATCACCGTCCATAATCCATCTTATACATTCTTCTTGCTTGATGTCCGTCTTCTTCTCCTATACATCTCTCTAATACATAAGGCAACACCCCCCCCCCCCTTCAATCGTTTCCTTTTCCGGAGAAAGAAAATCCGAAATTTTTCCGAAATTAGAATATTAACACGTTCCACTGGGCACTTCAAAATCCTATTTAATTAACATGGGGAAATTTGGAATTTTCGAAAAATTAAACTCATGTTCCAGGGTTTAATCGAAACGTGCCAAACTCTTTATGGATCAAAGAGGGGTTCCTACGAAATAAAAATGTACTTTTAGTGGATTGAGGAAGAGTTCCTACGAAATAAAACTATACTAATAACTTTTATTTCCAACCCACGCAAAAATTGTAAACAATAATCGTATTTTCTGATTGAAATGTAATTCTCATTGTTTGAAGTAGTCAAGTTTTCTACAAACATAATGTAATTATTTAAACAATTATTTATTGTCTGTTTTCAAAATTTCTAAAAATTGAGCCAAAGATATCGACTTTCTTTTCAAATTACTATCATATGCTACATGCTACGTTTTATTGAATAATTACATAATTTTTATACATTTCTTTTAATGCTTAATAAATTTCTATATGTTTGAACAATCTGTATTTGCTCAAGCAGTTGTTATCGATAACTAAAATAATAAATTAAAATAGAACACATACAATTATGTTTCTGACTGTGTAGTGTATAGAAAGAATACATTAACCACTTTTTAATTGCTCAAACCAATATAATTGGTTTAAATAATTACTTATCTAAAATAATTTTTATAATTAAGCATATAAATAAATGTATACAAATTATGTAATTGAAGGGCCATACTGCATACGGGCGCAAGTGCCAAATTTTCGAAAATTGTTACATTGGCTTAAACTACTGGTTTCCCCCTAACGCGTGTCCCTGTAGAATATTTTCGTCCAGTTCGACCCGAAAGTGGGTCTAGAAAAAAATTCATTGTATACGGGCGTAAGTGCCACGATGCTTGCTGGCCTAAGTGCCATGTTTCATAATGTGGTGTCACCGTGGCGTCATTGATTTTCAGAGAACTAGTTGATTCTTTGTTTTTTGAAGTTTTTCCGTCAAAAATTATGAATTCTTGGAAAGAAATAGTTGCTGAAAAAGTTACTTTGTATGTGTCAAAATGGAAGCTTTCTAGAGCACGCCGATCTTTAACCAGGGCTTTCTCGAACATAGTTATCTTTTCAAAGCGCTCTTTTTCAAATTAAATACAGTTAGCCAATAACTAAATCTAATTTTTTTTCTCTTAAATTCAAAAATTAAACAGTTACGCAACATTTTATGTGTGAAAATTGAAGCTTTCTAGAGCACTCCGATCTTTGACCAGGGCTTTCTTGCACATGGCTATCTTTTTTAAAGTGCTCTTTTTGCAATTCAATAGAGTTAGCCAATAATTAAAAAGCATTTTTTTGTTTTTATCTTAAATTCAAAAATTAAACGGTTACGCGACTTTTTATTTGTCAAAATTGAAGCTTTCTGGTCGCGCGGATCTTTGACCAGGGCTTTCTCGCACGTGGTTATGTTTTTAAAGGTGCTATTTCCGCCATTCAATAGAGCAAACCAGCAGCTCGAAAGTACTTTATTTTTTTTCTTTAAATTGAAAAATAGAACAGTTATGTAACTTTTCATGTACAAAAATCAGAGGTTATGGGGACACGCTGTACCTTTGACAAAGGTTTTCTCGGTGAAGGATGCTTCTTTCGGGATGATCGTTTCATATTTCGATAAAGCCTAACAGTATCTCGAAACGTTTTTGCATTTTTTTGTTTAAAATTCTTTCCGTGAAAGTTAGACAGTTTTTTAGTCCTCCTGTAAAATCCGGGTTTTGGCACTTACGCCCTTATGCAGTGTGCCCCTTCAAATCAATCGAAAATAAAAATTTTAAGCCAAAAAACGCACGATATGAAAAAAAGTCAAGAGAAGATAAAAATTGTTTTTTGATAGCCTTGCAAGATTATCACAACAACTTTTTGGATTTTCTTGAAAAATCGATAATTCAAATTTCGATTGCACAAAAAATAATGAACTTACCATAAATAACTTACCATAAATTGCCCAGAATTCTATTTCCGGGGTTTTATGGAAATTTTCGCTCATTTATGTTAATTTACAGGTAAATACGGTATCTTGCCATACATTACCAAAAATTCAATTTAAAAAATTTTGATACATTTCCGGAACTTTATGAAATTTTTTTGTAATTTATGGTAATATTAATGGCAATTTACGAAAACTGAAGATAAATGACTCCAAATTCAATCAAAAGTTTCTAGAAATTTCCGGAAATTGTTGGTAATTTACGGTAATTTTACCAATTATATATCGTAAACTTCTATAGATTACAGCAAAATTATATTATCTGTTACTAAAATTTCCTTATATGCATTCTTAAGTAGTAAAATCTTTCCTGTCTCAGCCAGTAGTTGCTGCCTACTGTATTACGACCACAGCACATGAAATCACTGCACTGGAGCTATTGACTAAACCAAGCATTTATTTTGCTGCTATGTAGTTCAAACTGCATACCTGGGTCAGTTTTACAGCTGAGGTCATAATATTCTTATTTCCTCAATTCTTGTTTATGTACATGAAGTTTCATATTCCTAGTTCTCATACGATAAACTGGAATCCAATGAACGATGCAGGAAATTCTTGAAGGAGTTGTTGCAATAACCATCAGGATCAGAAAATAACTAGGGGCTTAAGGAATTATTTCCTTCAAAGGTCCATGTGCTTGGTCATGTGCTTGACGTTACTAAACCGATTTGATATTTTCAGTGTTGTCTTTATTCCGGATTATGTGGAGATGTTTTGCATTCTCACTACCTGGAGCTCTTTCATAAGGGTAGAGATAAGATATTACAAAAACAGTTTCATTCAAATCTCTAATTTAAATTTAAATTTAAATTTAACCACTGTGTTGGGAGGAGTAATTTTTTGCATACATGGTTTTATTGAGGATGTTCTAAATGTTCCGTCAAGTTCAAAATTTCTTAATCTTTAACTTGCTTGATGACATTGAATAAAGGATATAAAGAATATTTATGGATGAATATCAAAATATCATACATATCATAATTTGCTATTTAAATGGTCTTATTAACGATGCTCTTGGTGTTCGGACAAGTTCAAAGTTCCTTAATCTTTAACTTAATTAATCTTTCACATAATTTTTTATTTAAATCTAGTTATTTGCATATTTTTGTTTTTTTCCGCTTTAGGCAAGATTCGTAATTTTGATTCATTTTTTATTTACAACAGCGCATTTTACTCCTGGAAAGGTTCTTTACCATATTTATTTGCAATTTACAATTTTTTAATTCAAAAAATGAATGAACATACATAATTGCACGTACTATTTCTAAATAAAATAGCTTTCATAAAAACTTGATGAATATAATGCTAAAGAACTTTTCAAAAAATAGACTGAGCTTTTTTAAATTAAATTAAGAAAACTTCTAAATTTTGATGGTTTTGAAGATCAAAAGTCAATTTTTTATTTTAAATCTACCAAAGAATAATTAAAATTACAGTTTTTTAAATCGGGAAATTTGCATAATTTTTAATTGTATGTTAATTGTCAGCGATAATCAAAAGTTAAGTTGTTAATTCTAAATATTCCAAATTAAATAAACTTCGAATGTAAATAATTAGAATAATAGCTTTTTTAATTTGGAAAAGTCAAAACCTCCATAATTTTTAAGGTAAATTTTCAAACTAAAAACTCTTCAATTTTAAAGATTCACAATTCTAAGTTCTACAATTTTGGGGAATTGCATATTTCTTTAAATATTTGTCATTAGATTTTTTTAAACTAAAGTATTAAGTAAGCTTCTGCTTCTTCACATCTAGCTTATTTTCATTTTTACATTTATTTTGATTAATGTGAATATAAAAAAAGTTTAACGTTATTCTGAAATAATTTTGAAGAAGCAAACTTTTAATTGAATCATTCCAACTTTTTTATTTTCACAGTCATAGTGTTAAGATGTATAGAATTTCGATTTACCTTCAGAAATTCTACCCAGACAATATATGCTTTTATCCAAATGTTTTCTGCCGGACGCACATTGTTGTTTTTATAATTTCTCTGACAAGGAACTCTCGTAATCTCGAAATATGGCTCGACATTTTTTAAAAAGAATTTATCTTTCCTTAGGGAGCGAGAATATTTTTTAACTGAGATGTAAATTGTAATTTAGGATGCAGGTTGACTAATTTTCAGAAACAAGTCATTTATGAAAAGCGAAAATTTAAATTCTGGTTTTAATTTCAAATACATTTTAAATAACATTCAAAATTCATTAGATGCGTTTGTGAAAAACGTAAGATCCTGTTTTCAAATGTGTCCATTTTTTCAGTAGCCTCTTACAACCCTATTCTTATGTCTCGACATTCGAGTGTTTATTTTGCCACAAAACAACAATTAATAGAAGAATTTAGAAGAGAGAATTCGGTAGAAAAATAATGGTCCGGACAACAGTCCTCGGGAATGGATTGTAAGAGCAGGAAACTTCCACTTGTGAATTGTAGGTTTTGAGGGGCTTGTACAAATGTACGAGTATGGTAGTTGACTATTTCAAAAAGAGAGTGGATTTCGAAAATTTAATCAAGCGTGTTTATCATTAGGTTTCAAGGGTCGAAATAACATATGAGAGGTCAGAGGTCCAAGACGAGATGTAAAATTTTGAGAAGTCATGGATTTATGAAATTTTCAGCCCATCTTGAAACCTTTCAAATCTTTGAGAAATCTTTTAAAATCATTAAAATATCTGTAAAATCTTTGAAAGTTTGTGGAATCTTTTAATATCTGTAAATTATTTTAAATCTTTTAAATCTTGTCAAATATTGGAAACTTTGTAAAATCTGACAATTAATCATTCATTTGAAATTTCTGTTTTAAACTTTCTGAAATGTAAAAATTCTGCAACCTTTTGAAATCTTCCAAATCTGTGTAATATAATTGCTATATCTGTAAAATCTTTAAAATCCTTTGTAATCTTTTGCTATCTTTGTGAAATCTTGAAAATCATAGAAATATCTGTAAAAAATTTTAAACATCTGTGAGATATTATCAAAACCTTTTGAAATCTCTGTAAAGCCTTTGAAACTTTATGAAAACTTCAAAATGTTTAAAATGTTTAAAATGTTTAAAATGTACTTTTTGAAATCAGTGAAATGTTTCTTAAGACTTGAAAAATTGGTGAACTAAATCTTTGTGAACTCTTTGAAATAATCGTAAAATCTTTGAAATCATTGAAGTATCTGAAACCTTTGAAATCTTTGAAATCTATGAAATCATTGAAATATCCGTAAGATCAATGGAATCTCTGTGAAATGTTTTAAATATATGTGTAATTTTTGAAATCTCGTAAAATTGAGAAAATTTGTGAAATCTTTTCATTTTTTTGAGATCATTGAAATATCTCTAAAGTCTTTTTTCATCTTTTCATTTCTTTCAAATATTTAAAATCATTGTGAAATTTTTCAAATGATTGCAATATCTATAAAACAAAAAAAATCTCTGTAGGATCTTTGAAACTTTGTGAAGTCGTTGAAATCATTGAGATAATTTGAGATTATTGAAATATCTGTAAAATCCTTGAAATAGCTGTAAGATATTTAAAACTTTGTGGAATTCCAAAAATATTTGTGAAATCATTTAAATCTTTTGAAATCACCTACAATCTTGGAAGTCTTCGAAATCTCTGTGAAATCTCTGAAATAATTTAAATTTTTGTCAAATCTTTCAAACTTCTAAAAATTGATAGAAGTAAAAGTTACTTAGCCTCAAAATTGTAATTCTAAGAACAGAAATAACAAAAATAGTATAACCGTTACTCCCGAATGCTGAAAATTTTATTTTTTAGATAAGACTGAGAGGTGTCAACAAATTTCAGACATTGACGCAGAGTGTTTTTTTGGTCGTAATTCGAACTCTCGTAAACTCGTAAAACGTAAGGATCGAGATGAGGAAGAATGGCAACTTACTCTTGTTTTTAATTATCTTACCCCTGTTTCATTGTGAATCCAATAATGTTTCTGCGGCTTAGTTGCGATATTCCCTCATACATTTCATTTAAGCATTCATGTAAGATCAAAGCATACATATACATACTAAATATAACATAAATTGACTCTAATATACGCGAATATGTAACTCTGCAGAATTATTACATTGATATTCAACGACGCCCGTAGAAATGGAATTTAACAATGCAATTTCTGACTCAGAATATTATTACTATTATTTTCTTGTAAAACTATTCCGTTTAAATCTATTGAGAATTACACGATTGGACAAAACGTGTAAACATTTTATTATTGTTTATAGAATTTTTTCTGGAAATAGAGTTAGAAGGTCGCAATAATCAGTTAATTTATAGAAAATTTCTTTTTAAACCATTTATTATTACTTATAACAATATTGTCTTAAAATAATGCTAGAAAGTTGCAGTTTTTTCAACAATTTGCCATCGTTTGTCGACTTTTCAATTAAAGCAAGGTTATGATTAAGTCATGTTAACAAATATAATTGCGGAAGGAATTTATTATTATTCTCAATTATATAAAAACTATTAAATATTATGTTAACATATGTAAACTAAAGTTGTTGAAAAACTGTAAATATTTTTTTCAATCTAATTTTTCATTATTAAAAATACTGTCAAATACTGTTCTTTAAATATTTTAATATTCATTAAAATATAATGATTTATTATTAACCATTCAAATTTTATATGAAAAATACTAATATAATATAACAAAATATAGTTTAGGATCGTAAATTTTCTTTTTAATCTAATGATTTTTGTTTTAAACTAGTATTTTTTTATGTAAGCCTCAAAGGCAAAACAAAATTGTTCAAAAATTAATTTTTGAATAAAAATTCTATTTTCCAACGAAAAAGACTGAAAAGATCAGAAATTGTTCAAGCTTGGTAGTGCTATAATTTTAATAAAAAATGATTGAATTTGCATCTAATGATTTTGTGTTTAATAATACAAATTTCAAGTGTCAAATATAAAAATAAACTAAAGTTGTTGAAAAATTGAAAAAATTCTTTATAAAATAATCATTTTTTTTAGTAAAATACCAATAATTTCCGACGAGAAGCACTATAATAATAGGATATAAAATTTATTAGTACTGTAAATCTTCTATAAAATTTCATGATTTTCGTTTAAAATAACCATAGGTGTGATTTACCGCAGTTCTACTGGGAGACTGTGTATTATGTATTTTTCATAGA
>JAWWLR010000128.1:10485259-10499316 GCA_035041075.1 Acraspis erinacei
CTTGATACACTTGTTTCGTTAGTCGTTCATCTTTCATTCTCTCAACATGCCCGAACCATCTTAACCGATTTCTTTCCTGTGTGTCAACTAATTTCTCTTCCGCACAACAATATATCGAATGTTTTCACTGTAAAAAAGATTTAAAAGTTTTCCATTGCCTTAAGGATTTCAGTCAGATTTCAATAGATTTTAGGATGTTTTAAGATATAAAAAAGGATTTCGACGGAATTTTTGGACTTTTTAAGTGGTTTCAAAGAATCCAGAACGATTTCCGAGGATACGAGGTACCGATGAATTCTAAAAAAAGTTTGAAGGATGTCGGAGGGTTTTAATGGGATTCAGAAGATTTTAAGAGATTTTATAAGATTTCATGGGATTTCAAAAGATTTGCAAAGACTTTAAAGTACTTTGAAGAATTTTGTCCGATTTTAAGACAGTTAAAGGGGTTTTGGCGATTTTATGGGATTTCAGAGGATCTTTAGAGATTTAAAGAAATTCAAAAGTATATCCACGGATTTTAGATAGGATTTTGTAGGAATTTAAAAGATTTAAAGAAATTTTATAGGATTTCTGAATATTACAAAGGATTTTTAGGATCTGGTGAAATTGAAAAATATTTCAAGTAATTTCAAGGTTTTTAATCAATTTTTACAGCTTTTAAGAGATTTACACGTATTTAAAGGACTATAACGGTTTGGGAAGATTCGAATTAATTTAAAATGATTTCATGAAATCTCAGAGAATTTTAAGGGATTTATACAATTTTCAAAGGATATCAACGAATTTCTAGAGTTTTAAAGCTTTTTAAAGTGATTTTATGACATTATGTACATTTTCCATGGAAAATATTTCATAAAATGTTTAAAAAATGGTCAACTGCTTGACTCTATATTTGTTCCTCGAAGTAATGTGAAGTCTTACAAATAAAAGAAGAAATAAAGCAAATAATGATATGTGTATAATAGTATAAACGGATATTTCGGTAGCCAAACAGATTTTAATTAGAGTATATTAATTCGTAAGATGTTCCGAGCCCCCTTCCCTTGAAAAAAATCCTTACGTAATTAATGGATGCTCCAAGGTGGAGGGGATTTTTTACGATTCATATATTTTCTTAGTTCTTAGTTGAAAAAGTCCTTATTTTATCCCTTGTTGCAAATACGCTGTTTTGGTGCTTATTTATATACCCATGTGGGAAAATGTTCTGGCGCTGGCCTGTTCCAGACCAGACCGCCAGTTTTTCAACCTTGGTGCTGATTAGACAGTCAGGCCTGGGCCTGGCCAAAGTGTAACGTTCTTTCTGGATAGTCTAAGGCCAGACCGTTTAGTCAACCGCTATATATGGGCTCGAGTTATTGGCTGGCTGACAGTTTGTGTCAGTCACTACGCATCTGGCATTGCAAGTTGTGACGTCATCTGGTTATGAATTGAAAAATAATCATTTTTCCCTATAAGCATCTCTATTTAAAAAAATGGCATTACAGATACCCTGTAACTTTTACGAAGTATGCCAAAAAAATTAGTGATTGAACTTAGATTTTGTTTCTTCTTGGCTCACTGATCAGCGCCAAGTCTGGGCCAGACAAGATCTTCCAGACTCGACGGGCTAGATTAGGTCAGACTTGCATCAGACCTGGGCCAGGTCAGATCTTCCAGACTAGAAGGTATAGATCAATCCAGACCTGGGCCAGACTGTAACCTGACTGCCAGGACATTTTTACAGACGGTGAAATGCATAAAAGGGAGATAAAAATTATAATTAGTCGTACTCTATATTTTAAATGGTGTGAATATTAGAAAATTTCAGGATATGCGGACTGAAAATTAGTTTGCCATTTGTTCCTTATCACAATTAGCTCAGTCGAATTTCTCTGTTTCTAACAGTCCACTTGACCTCGATCTACTTTTATCTTTCATTCCAACTGTCCTATATTTCACGTATGTTTCTCATCTCCATTCAACTCATGCCCGTTTCAGCTTTTTCCAAAAAGCTCCATCCTAGATTACCATTCATTTGGTTTTGCTGGGAAAATGACATTGGATTTTTCTTTCCAGTATCTCGCTACAGTATTCGCCTCTTTTATAGAACTTTCAACACTTTAAATTTTCATTTTTTTCGCTGAGCTTTAAATTAGATTGAATATAATAAATGCTTAATTAACCAAAGAATTATAATACAATACTATGTCAAAAATAATTCTAATAAATTAATGGAAAATCGCGATGTTATGCGTCTGAGTAAATAATTAATTATTAATAAAGTTGGCTATAAATGTGACTTACTTCAGACCAGATAAGAGTAAATGTGTTGCTTATTAAAAAATGTTCTTAAAAATCTTTTTCATCTAGAATTTGTTTTGTGTTGCTGATACTTAAAATTCTATCATGTTTAAAAGAAAAGGAGATAATCAATACTTGATTTATATTAAAAATATTCCTAAGACACTTTTAAATTTCAAGCTAATTAGAAATAAAATTACAATGTTTAGAATCATCACAGACAAAGTTTTTTAAAAGGTAATTTTAAAGTGATGTTTTAAAAGATGTTCGGTATTTAATACCCATAAGAGCAATTTTTAACAAAAAGTTCATTTTCGATCTTTTTTTTCGATTTTTTTTAACCAAAATAGATACATTTTCAAACCAAAAACAATACTTTTGAACAAAAGTGTTCGTTATTTAAAAAAAAACTAGTGGAACTTTCTACCAAAATATTTGAACTTTTTAAAAATAAATGAATTTTTAACCAAAATAGATAAATTCTGAAGGAGAAATATAGTAGTTGATATTATTTCAACAAAAAAAATTTAATTTGAAATCTAGCAAAGTCGAATTCAATTAAATCAAGTTAGCTTTTAACCTAAATATTTGAATTTTTATAAAAAAGAAAATTTTTTACGAAGAGATACATTTTGAAAGAAGGAGCCTAATTTTTAACCAATGAAGAAATTTTTTTACTAAATTTTACTAGATTAAATTATTATTATTATTATCATTATTATTGCAGGTTTTCTTACTGGCGCAATGCTTAATTTTTTATAGAAGACAGTCATATCCTAGGCCCATTGAGCAATACTCAGTATAAAATTAACAATTTTAGCACGTATTGTGTGTAGTATTCTTAATTATAATTCTCCAGTTTTTACCTGAAATAGATTTTTTTAAGCTAATTTATTGTTTAATTAAATTTGTCTCAAATTTACACTTTGTTATAATGAATGAACATAAATAACACGAAAGATTAAAAAAACAATTACTTTTTTTAAGCTTTTTCTGTGATGTTTCTAAAGATTGGAATTTTATTTCTAATAATGTTCAATAAAAAAAAACACTGGAAAAAGATACAATAATCTTTTGTACTTCTCCTTGTCTATTCTGAGAATCGGATCATTTTTGTATTTAAGATTTCCTTACTGACACACTTCGTGTCACACAACTACATAATTTAAATTATGGGCGAACGAGAATTATACGCAATACGTTATACGCAAACGAGAATTCTGAGAAACAAATAGATTTGATTAAATAACAAGTTTTTTGCGACTTAAATTTGTAATTCGCTTCAGGATTAAACCGCAAGTCACTGAACAGTTGTATTTGGCTTCTAAACGTATGAAAATACAACTCAAAAAGACCGCGTGTCGACTCGAGGTCTTTTTAATTTGTAAAAAGCTCGAGGCTCCGTCTTCAATACAATAAGGTCGAGTGCACATTAACTAAAGTTTTTCTTCTGCGGCTTTTTTACCCTGTATTTTTCACTATGAGCAACCGCATGTCGATTTTTATAGCAAAAAAAAGAAAATGTAAATTTTTTTACAGAATGAGAGAAATATTCATCAATTTGTTGGAAGGACGTTGAAATATTTATAAAAAATTAATTCCATAATAGTTTTACGAGACAAAATCTTTCTCGTTGATTTTCTCCGTTCGAAGTTGAACAGACATAAGTGTCTTTTAAACTTGTACGGCAGTAGTGTGCTGACCCCTCTACCCCTCGAGTGTCAGCAGGAATTTTAGTTGCTTATTTTCTTGCATAATTTTGGAACACAAGAATAAAAGTGCTTATACGAGTCTTTTTGCTATTTTTGTGAGTAATTTTTCGCTGTGTGTCCTGTAAATGAGTTAGTGTTTGTGTGTGTAGTGGGTCACCTTACGGACTCTTTCACTCAAAGACGTACAACACACGATGATTACTAAAACACACACACACCTTATTGCTAATTCCTGGTTTTTAGGGTATTCACCAGGAGTGAAAAAGACAGTGCTTCTAGTGATTCAAGATTAACGGCAATTTCGTCTCAAGATGAAAATTTTATATGCGTGATATGCAAAGACATATTAGTGAAGGATAAAGTATTCTTCCTGGGTTGCCAAGCCCCCTTTCATCCAGGTTACGTTAGAAGAACCACATTAATCCCAGATGTTGGCTACAAAAATGCTTCGGTCCCCCTTCCTCTCCTGGTCCCCCTCATCAACAGACTTTAATTCGTGCTGAATTGGCCACCATGAAGGAGCCTCTGTCCGTGACCTTGGACTATTATACGATCTCAAACTTCTTTTCGCAGATCAAAATCAAGAAATTGTGTCTTCTGCCTCAAGGGAGCTTGGGTTTATAATTCAATCTACCAAACATTTTAGTGGCATTTCCACCATTGCTATGCTCTATAATGCTATAGTAAGATCAAGACTCCAATATTGCTTTATAATCTGGAACCTGATACAAGCAAAATGCATCACTCAGGTTGAGAGTGTCCAAAAAAGATTTATTAAATATATTACTTTTAAACCAAACAGAAAATACCCCCCTCGAGGCTCAGACTACCTAGCTGTGTGTGTGAGTTTTGATTTCCTTACACTGGATGAGCGTCGAATCCTTGCCCCATGTTCATATATGTTTAAAATTTTACGATCCGAAATCAACGTTCCATCTATTTTAGAACAAATATTTTTAAGGTTCCTCGATACAATACTCGACATTAAGTTCCTTTCTATACATCTACAACCAAAAATGCTATACGTCAGAGGGCACATATTTATTATATGTGTACTAACATAAACAGACTTGTTACCAGCAGTGCAACGAATAATTTCAATATTTCTTCTGTAACGAAACCAGCTTTTATAAGATTCGTTAACGCATATATAACTCAGGCTAGAAATGCGTTATAATACTTTTAGTGTTCTTTTTTCTCATAAGGCTTTTATATGGCTTTTTATCATGTTACCCTTTAAATGGCCGATTTTGGTCGCGGGGAATGTAATGGAAATAAATAGATAAACTTGATACTGACCTTATTTGATAACCTTTACTGCCCTGAAACAGGGAGTGTTGCAGTTATTTTCAAATATTTAGCGCTTTGCGTTCGAAAGTTCCGAGAACCGGGCTATTTATATGATTGGTTAGCACTTGGTACTAACCTTATTCAAGCACCGCTGCTGTCCTTAAATTGTGAATGTTGCAGTTTAGCAAGAATATTGAGCGCTTAGCATTCGCTCTTTACGAGAAGAGGGTGATTCTTATGAATGACATTAATGCACTTGATACTGACCTTATTTTATAACCGTTGCTGCCTCGAAACAGTGAGTATTGTAGTTCACTAAAAATATTGAGCGCTTAGCGTTCGGCCGTTGCAACACGCGCGTTTTGTGAAACAGACGTAATTTTTACCACATTTTAATGCATGATACTGATTTTATCATCGTTTTTTCTTCCAATGTTATGAGCGCTTGGCGCCGTATAGCGTTAAGGCTGTCCATTTTTTTGAAATTGCGGGGTCCTATCCACTTCACATACGAATATCCGAAAATAAAATAAAATTAACAGCAACATCGCTTTTTGCTTTTTATTATCAAGAAATTCATTATTCAAATAAAAAAATTAAATTTTTTTGAACTGATGACATAGAAATATAAAAATCCATTTAACATTTATGACATTTTGAAAATAATTCTTATTTGTATTGATCTCAATACTGATTGTAAGTAACTCATATTCAACTTAGATGCTATCTTTTAAAGAAAGTTTTGACAGTCATTTTTAGCTTACCTTTACGTGATCATATAAAGCTGATATATTCTTTGTATAGAACTTATTTTAACAAGTGTTCCAGTAATGTCACTCGTACGTAAATATGTTTTAGTCATCTGAAAGGCAAAAGAGACAGTTCTTAGACAGATATTGTGTTACCTGCTTAGCGGAACCTCAAAACGTATTTTTTGAAATGAAATAAAATTAATGGGAGTATTTTTTCATTAAAATGTGTTGCTGTTACTTGTGTCAACTTAGAAATTAAACCCGTTTCTTTATTCACTCATTCTGCAACTCTCGTATATTATGCAGAATAATATTTATAACTCAACCTGATCAATTTGCAAATGCTTAAATAAAAGTTCTAAAACTCGAAACTCACTTCTTTTTATAAGATATAATAAACCAATATATAAGGTGACCCAGATTCAAGTATGCGCACTTATATGACTGTATAAAAATAAAAATAAATAAATTGGAAATTCCTAATCTAAAATCAGATGAAGTTTTAGTTTTTGAGTTACAAAATATTTTAGCTGGTCCAATCAGGAGCGCGATCCGTTAGCGGGAGTCCAACGTAGTGTAGTGACCCACCACGGTGCTCACATCAATAACATTTCGTTGGACTCCAGCTCACGTACACACTTCCGTTTACACCGTGCTTCTGATTGGTCCAGTCTAAATATTTTTTGACTCAAAAACTAAAACTTCAACTGACTTTTGGAAAAGGAATTTTCATTTAATTTTTAATTTTTATGAAGCTATATAAGTCCGCGCACTTAAATCTGGGACGCCCTGTATTTATGAAGAAACTGAAGAAAAAAAGAAAAGGTAAATTGACAAGCGTGACTAAGATATCGTATCACAAGCACACAACTGTTTACTCTCTTCTTTCTACAATTAAATTTCATGGCTGTGTTTGTCCAAAACAGTACGTGATATACTTAGATGACTGGAACAAAGTAAAGTGGAGAAGACAGGGTTTGATATTGAGGAAACTATGTTTGCACGTTCTGGCGTTATTTCGTTACTTCAATAGAACCAGAGCAGCAATAGTACGAATTTCTCAAACTCTGGAATCTTCTATTCCCACTCTACCTGCTAACAGCTCAGCTGATCGTATCATCACTTGACAAAGTAGGCGCTTACATATCAAACCCTCTCAATATTTGCCGAATAGACATTATTTCCTAGATCACAGACGCTGCATCGGGGAAGGTCATATTCACAACATTTCCTATCAAAGAAAAATCAATTCCCAACACTTTGTAACTTGAAATTCTGCCAAGTTTGGAAACTGCAATGTCATGTGTCGAATGGCTCACGAAACATATTTTTCTCTATATATTCCTGGAGTTATTTCTTTATTATTAATATACTTTCTCAAATGCAATTGCATTTATGAACGGTATTAAAAATCCAATTGTTCTGCATATCAAAAACGTATGCGGAAAAAATTAAATATCTTAAAGAATTTTATGATGGTGATTGATAAGTTAAAAGTGTTCAACAAATAAAGCAAACGAATCAAGATTATAATTAACACTGCTTTGATTAATTAATTACTATCATCACTGGATACTATTCTGATAACACCTCAAAATTTTTTGGAATTTTCTTAATGAACTTTTTTATGTTAAAAAGTAATGCTACCAAATATCTTGAAAATTTCGAGATTTCAATTATCTACTTCGATGAAATAATGAAACCTGATTTGATTAAAGCAAAAATGTATTCATTTCCATTAATTATTATTGAACACCGTGGGGCTTATCATTCGAAGTTTGAGTGCACACCAGATATTAACATTTTAGAACACATCTTTGGGTTTTTAAATATTTAAACGTTTCGGCAGTATTTCGAAAGACATTCAGGGATTTCGGATTATTTGAAGTGAGTATAGCAGATTTCAAGAGATTTGGAACATTTTTACAGGATTTCAAGTGATTTTAGACTAGTTTAAGAAATTACGAAGAATGTTACAGAATGTCAAGGGATTTAAAACGATTTTGAGCGATTTAAAATAGTTTCTAGAGATTATTAAGAACGGTAAAAGATTTCAAAGACTTTTATAAAATATTTATGAGTTGATACCGATTTAAGAGGATTTCGATGGATTTTGAAAGATTTTAAGAGTCTGAAAGCGTTTTGGTAATTACCAAAAAAACTTCAGGGCATATCAAAATTTTAATTTTTAATTTTTCATGGATGTCAAATAAGTTTTAGGAATTAAAAAGTATGTAAAAGATTTGAGGAATTTATAAAGTATTTAAAAATATTTCAAATAGATTTCACAGCAGTTTAAAAAGGACTTAAAGTAAGTTTGAGTTGTTTTTTAAGATATTCCACAGAATTGTTATGCATTTAACCCTTGGCGACATACTCTCATACATCTATGGCACCTTTTTGATCTTGTTTTTTAATATTTTTCGCATAGTTTTTAAGAAATTACAAGAACAAAAAGCAAGTTCAAATTAGGGTATAACTTCATTTGACATTAAGAAGCCTTGAAAACATTTTGTGTTTTACTTAAATATATTTTATAAATAAAAAAAGTGAAAGCACAGCTTTTTTACGCACTAAATGTAATTATCACTAATAAAGCAATACCTTCTCATTAGGATGAGAATGTAAAAATTCAATTAGTTTCAAATAACATCTAAAGAATTTGTTGGGTCGCTCATTGCGAATCTGAAGTCAATATTCTAAAATTCAAGTTAAAGTATCCAGTATGGCAGAGAAAAATATAAAAATCAGACTCGTTGCTTCAAAATGCGTTTTGGGGTTTTTTGGGTAGCTGGTTGCTAATCTAAATTTAAACTCTAAAGTTTAAATAGAAGATCTAATAGTACAGCCAAAAAATTAAAAATATGTCCCGTGGATTCAAAATGAGTGCTTAGGGTACTTTTAGGTCGTTGATTATGAATCAGGAGTCTAATAATATTTCATAATGGATATTATGAAATACACCAATTTTGTACACATATTAATTTATTGTTTTAATTTTTGAATAGCTGTAACAGAAAAAAAATCGCACAATCGCCCATGTAGTGCGCGAGTTTGATTTCTAGTGGTGACGGAAAATTAAAAGCAACATTTTTTTTCTCTACTTTTTTATAGATAATAAAGCTTTATTCATCACTGCTGAATCTCATATCATATCCATGAAGCTTAGAGATTAGACT
Organism: Acraspis erinacei; assembly: GCA_035041075.1. NCBI lineage: Eukaryota > Metazoa > Arthropoda > Insecta > Hymenoptera > Cynipidae > Acraspis > Acraspis erinacei. Next base: position 10,494,473 of record JAWWLR010000128.1, read on the forward strand.
CCACGAGGATTGTGAAAATGTTCATTTAAAGAAAGTGGTGGTGAAAAGAAAGCTTTCTCGGAGAATAAATGGCAGTGAGTCACATTATGAGACCGCGAGACCTATATAAAGATATGAACAGCTTTTAGAAATGAGAATATAAGTTTTGTTTTAAGTTTTCTTGCATAATCTCGAGTCACTCTTTGGTTAACTAAGAATTATTATTGTTAAAACAGAATCATTTAATTACTGTACTTGGTATTAATTGATTATTATCAAGTCATTGTATTTTTGTTGTAAAATAACTATTCTTTGAAATCTAATTAATTTTTATTGAAAATAGCCATTTTAGACGGAAAACACTAACATTTCAAATAAAGTTCTAAATTGTAAATCTTTTTTCATATTTATTTATTTTTGTTGAAAACAACCGATTACGGTTTAAAAAACGTTAAAAGGCCCTTAGATTGTTCCTCAGTTTTGAATATTCTTTGAAGTCAATATATTGATTTCCGGCTGAAAACGCGAGAGTAACATAAAATTGTACACCAAAATTTTATCTTCTTTCAAATTCAATAATTAGTCTTAAAAGTGTCGATTTCTGGCATAAAATGTCAGAAGACCCAAAAATTGTACGCAAACTCTGAATTTAATGAATAATTAGTAATTCGGGAAATGATGATAATCTGTAGAACATTAGATTTTTTTAATTGAAAGTACTTTTTCTCCACAGAAAAGATTATCACAAATAAACGAAAAATAGTTCCAGATAATAAATCCTCTTGGAAATTCAACGACTTTGGTTGAAAGTAACTGATTTGCGTTCAGAAACGTTAACATAACCGTAAATTTTTCCAAAATTGTAAATCTTCTTTGAAATATATATCAATAGTTACAATAAAAACAGTAATCTTAACCTACAATTGTGCATAAAATTTTGATCTTGTTTAAAATCTAATAAGTTTCACTACAAATGTAAATTACCGACGAAAAGCACTAACATGACCTACATGTGTTTTTGTTCAAAATTGTAAGTTTCATCTTCAATATCAAATGATTTTCGTTAAACATAACCGAATTATAGTGAAAATTCGAACAAAAAATATTAATTAAAATATTGTAGTTAGTTAGTTATATCACGGACGAGGAGCTCCTAAAAGGAGCCCCCTTGGCGCTCAAGCTATAAAGCCTATTGTACCACTAAAATATTGTAAATATTCTTTGCAATTTTAAATGAGAAACATTAACATTACAAAACATGGCTCTGAATTGTAAATCCTCTTAAAAATTTAATTATTTTTCTTTAAAATAACCTTTTCCTGTAAACAAAGTGAACAGAAACTTAAATTGTTCAAAAATTGCCAAACTTCTTGGCAATGTGTACAGATTTTCAATGCAAAACGCAAGCATAATCTTAACTTGTACAGAAATCATTTATCTTCTTGAAATCTAATGATTTTTTACTATAAATACCAATTTCCAGTATAAAATACACCATTCAAAATTATTGAAACTTGAAAATATCTTTATTTTAAAACAACACAAAAAGATTTTAAAAAAGAAACCATAATCTATCAAAATGTTAAAAAAATTGTTTAGAAAATTATGAATCTTATAATCTACTGGTTTTTGTATAAAACTGTCCATTTCCGGTAAAAGACAATAATAAAACTGATAAGGTAAGTTTGTCACCACATTTTCAGCATTTAAATCTAATAATTTTCTACTAAGAATACTTATTTGCGTCATAAGTTCCAAACGTAAACTACAATTTTTGAAAGTTGGGAATACTCTTTGGAATATAAATTTATACATTTTTATCAGAGAATACACTTGAACTTTGCGTACCCCCCCCCACCCACCCATTTTGGTCATATTTCCACTTTTTGAGACTCATTGAACGCGAAAAAAAGGTTTTTACGAATGCATATGTATGTATGTCTCCCTACGAGTACGATAACATTTAAAAAAATCATTCTATTAAATTGACCTTTGGTAGTCTTTTAGATTCAGAAACTGAATTTCAATTTCATCAGTTAACTATTTCGCATAAAAATTCAAGAAGTTCGAGAATATCAAAAAAATTTTACTATTTTTTTAAGAATTGAAAATTCTATGTGCGGCTATTCATATCGTACTCGATAATTCGAACAATTTATCCTTATCACTTTTTTCAATAAAAAGAAAATTGTCAGACTCATAGCATTTCAATATGAAAAATATATAAAAAAATAAAACAAAATATTAGGCCAAACAAAGCTCGACAAAAAAAAGTAAAGGAAAGAAAAACGTTAATTCTTCAAAGCCCTACAAGACTATCATAAAAACTTTTCAAATTTGTTCAAAAAATCTAAAATTCTAATTTTGATCGTACGAAAAATAAGGAATAATGAAAAAATGCATTTTGCGGTCAAACTATGCAAGATACAAGGAAGAAGTATGCACGAAAATTGTGCACTTAAGAAAAATCTACGAGTTTGTTATAAACTACTTTTGGATGGAACATACACTTTTTATTTTATTCTTAAAAACAAGATTGAAAATAATTAAATTACATTTTTGAACAAAAGACACAGGCTATGCAAAAAATAAATAAACAAAAATTGCTCTTCCAGAAAATAACTGAAAATTTTGCAATAATAATTGTTTGATATAGCGCGTAGTTTGTTTTTGAATCGTAAAAAACGAACATTAAAAATAAAAAAATAAAATTATTTGAAAAAAAAACACAAGATAATAACAAAAATTGAAATACAAAAAAGTTCACCCAAAAAGAATATCAAAGTGTCATGAATAATTTTTATATAGGATGAGTAGATTTTTTTTAATGTTAAGAAATAATATTGAAAATAAAAAATTAGATTTGATGAAAAAATGACACAAGCTGCAATAAAATGATCAATAACTATATTGTTTTATAGAATGCGCCCTTCTTTTATACAAAAACAAGGCAATGAAAATACATATGTTTCAATAGCAATGCATACTATGAATTGGAATAATTGTATTGAAATGGCAGATTTTTCAGGAGAGCTATGAGAATAAAAATATATACAAAATAAGAAGCAAATATTTAAGTAATCATGACAGATAGAATTTGTACATTATTTTTAATATTTGAATTAGCAGTTCCTGACTCAGGTACAGTATAAAATATAACATAAATTTAACATAATAGTGTCAGAAAAATAAAAGTGTAGAAAAGTTCACATTTTGGACAAAATCTTGTTCGAAAGAGAAGCTGCGTGATGAAAATGTGTTCGCTAAAGCCGAAGGACCTTTAACAAAAGAGAATTCACAATCAGCAAATTACAGTTGTTGATGCGTTGACCTATAATTTTAAAAGGTCTTTGCACAAATATGGGAGAAATACATAAATCGAGCACGCAGTGCGAGGTAAATACACAATCGAGCGCGAAGTGCGAGATAAATATATTAACGAGCACGAAGCACGAACCTGACATAACATAAAAAAATTGTTCCAAATTGTAAATCTTTCTTGTGACTATATGAGTTTTATTTGAAATAGCCAATTTTTGATTAAAAAAATTTTTTTTTAACTTTCAAAGAACCTTAAAGTGTAAATCAGTTTAAATCATTGTCATTTAAATAATTGTTTTAATCATTGTAAATCCATCTAACTATTTACTAATAAAAATACTGATTTTCCGTGTAAAACGCCAGCGGAACCAAACATTTTTCGGAATTTATGAAACCTCTTTGAAATCTAACCGTTTTTTCAACAAGCACTTTTTCGACGAATAACACTTACGCAATCCGAAAACGTTCAAGATTGCCAACTTGTCTATTTTCAAAAAAATGCATTGAATTTAAATATAATTTTCTTCTTCATAAATACCAGTTTCAGGTGTAAAACATTACCATAACCTATAAAGTTGTTGAACAATTGTAAATATTCCCTCTTATATATTTTTGACGAAATATTTATCAATTGAGATTTTTTATTCATAGTTTGAGTCAAATGAAACTTTTTGCATTCATTTTATCCTATACAGAATTTAAATTATATCACTCTTGTGTGGATACTGGTACGATCCCGATTAATTTAATAACCAATTTCAATAAATAAACTCTATACCGCTTTAGTTCACTACGAAGGCAAAGAAGAACTCGTTCTTACTAATTAATTGGCAAGAGGGCACTCAACAGGATAATAAGGTATATGACGTCAGTCCAAGACATTTTTAAATCTATTAATGGCACGAAATTTTTTAGAGTAGCTGAGAATAAAAATTAATACAAAATAAAGTAAAAATATTAAAGTAATTATGAATAATAAAAATTTTACTTTATTTTGCAATATCTGGATAAGCAGTCCCAGACAGAGGTGCGAAAATAAATATAATATACATACATTTGAAATTAACATGAAATGTTTGTTATTCATGGTTTATATTATCTAATGAAACAGGAAAAAAGGGCAATATTTTTGATAATTATTGTTGGAAATGTTTAGTCTTATCTTATTTTTTCGAAAAATATTTAAATAGCCTATTACGTCATAATTATTGTGAACATTCTTTAAAATATTATGTTATTTAATTAGCAACAGAAATTCTAGACGAAAAATGCTATCATAGTCAAAATTTTTAAAAGATTCTAAATTTTTATTGTCAAATAAGAATGACATTTGGTTAAAAATACACGTTCTTGAAGTAATATGCCAAAGTAGTCTAAAATGGTTAAAATTTGTGAATCCTTTTTAAAATCTGCTTGTTTTTTGAATTAAAAAAAGATTTTAAATCTGGTTAAAATTATAATAATGTTTTTGTTTGGAATACCAATTTTTTGTGTAAAACGCTATAATGTACAGCCTAAAATTGTTTAAAACCTATGAACCTTAA
>JAWWLR010000128.1:10695154-10706341 GCA_035041075.1 Acraspis erinacei
AGTGCTTTAGTTACTAAAATGGTGGTAGGTGGCGCTGAATTCCGCCATTTATTCTACACACAGTCGTTCAGGCCTGTTAGCCCCCGCGACCATCGTCCCACTTGACTTCCACGCATATTTTACCAACATTTTTCTTAGCTGTACTTCATTAACAAAAAACAAAATGTGGCGCGGGGTGCGGCGCGTATGCAGTACACGTACGTAATACAAGTACAAAATACACAGAACCCCGCGCCAGACTTTGTTTTTTAAGCCATGAAATACCCATATGAAAAATTGGGGTAAAATATATGCTAAGGTAGACAATATAAGTATTTGTTTCCTTAAAAAACTAGAGATGTATCACTAAAACAAACCCTAAAAAAAAGGTTCGTTGTATTCGATCGATCTGTGATGTTCCAGGCCTTGGGGTAATGTGCGCTATACGCAATACACGCAGGCACGGCACACTGCGCCAGACTTTTTTTTAAGCCATGAAGTACCCCTATGAAAAATTTGGGTAAAATATATGTGACCGACCGTGAAGAAATGGACCTAATGCGGAAAAAATCGATTTTTATTTTCTTATGCCAATTGATAGTTGTTAAGTTATTCCTTTATTTTCGTTAATCAGAATTTTATTAAGTTAATTACTTTTCTTGATATTACGTTAAAAACATAGGCATATTAAGCGTACACGGAGACGAAACAAGAGGCCTGCGGAAACCAGCCCCACCACTCACGACTTCTCGGTAAAGCCGAAGCTACCCGATGCGAGCGGAGCTTACGGATATGCCGATATGGCGCTGGCGGCTGTAGGTGAGGTGCTAAGTGGAGGGGGTGCTTTTCGTAGACACATCGAGAATACTCAAATGCTGCCTTGCGGAATCTGTTACAATCGCCAGTCATGTAAAATTCAGCTTTTATTGACGCATTAGGTTCCTTTCTTCGCGGGAAGTAGACAATATAAGTATTTTTTTCTAAAAAATCTAGAGGTGTATCATTAAAAAAATAATTCAAAAAATAATGTTGTAACTTTTTAAAACGTTTTTACCCCAAATTTTTAGTCTAAAAATGTCAAATTTTTCGTTTCTAACTAGTCTTTTGCATGATTATTACATATATTTTGTTCATAAAAATCAGCTTCGTCGTTTTGGATGGATCTGTGATGTTCCAGACCTTGAGGTAATGTGCTGCTCTATATGCCACACACGTACGGGGCCCCGAGCTAGATTTTGTCTTCTTTATCCATGAAGTCCCCTTACGAAAAATTTAGGTAAAACATATATTGAAGTAGATAATATAAGTATTTTTGCCGTAAAGAAACTAGGGGTGTATCTCTAAAACATAACCTCGAAAAAAATGTTTCAAACTTTTTAAACACTTTTACCCCTCATTTTTTATTTTAAATATTTCATATTTTTTTCTAACTACTCTTATGTGCTACTATAACATATATTTCGATCATCAAAATCGGTTTAGTAATTGTCGAGAAAAATAACTTTTTTATTTTATTTTCCCCTCCGTAACTCCCCTAAAAATAAAATTTTTGAGTTACCCTTTGGAGGAATATTATGTCACACGGATGCCCATCTATAGTAGTAATATTAACTTGATACGTGCGGGGGCAACTCTTGTATGCTTACCCGCCCAGACCCTTTATCGTTTTTAGTTTATTATAAATATTTTTTTTCTTTAAAAAGTAATTCTCTAAACTAAAACCTTAACTATGCACCTATTTGATTGAAAATTGATATTTTAAAATGAAAATTTAACTATTTGGTTGAAAATCTAACTAATTAATTTTTTATTGAAAATTGATTGTCTTCATTTCAGTTTAAAATTCAAATATTGCATTTTTTATTGAAAATTTATGTTTTTTCGTTAAATTCAACAGCTTAGCTGAAAGTTGTGCTACTTTGTTAAAAATTCGTTTTGTTTTATTTAAAAATTAATACTTTTAACTAAAAATTGAACTATTACGTTTCTAGTTAAAAATTCAACAAATTGTTTGACATATTTTAAACTAACTTTTTGTTTAAAAATTAATCTGTTTTTGTTAACGATTTGACTATTTTGTTGAAAATTCTTCGTTTTTTTTTGCTGAATTCAACTGTTTGTGATTTTTTAAATATCGCTTGGTTGAAATATGAAATATTGTATTTTTCGTGGAGAATTAATCCTTTTTGACTGAAAACTTTACTACTAAGTTAAAAATTGATGTTCTTTCTTAAAAATTAATTTTTGTTTTTTATCGTTTTATAGTTTTCTTAAAAAGTTCACGTATTTTGTTAAAAAATTAACATTTCTGTTAAAAGTCATATTGTTTTGTTGAAAATTCGTCTTTTTCAATAGAAAGTTCGTCCGTCTTGTTTGATGACTCAACGATTTGTTTTGAAAATTCCCGTGTTTTTTGCTCCAGTTCAATCATTATTGTTTGAGATTAGAACCGTTTTGTTGAGAATTTATCTTTTTAGATAGACAATTCAATAATTTGATAGTAAATGTAACGGCTTGGCCGAAACTAGTTTTTTTGATAGTTGAGAAATCATATTTCTAGCTGGATCATTGATCTTTTTATATTTTATAAAACATTAGACTTTTCAGTTTGAAAACGCTGTTCTTTCGTTGAAAATTTATATCTTTTGGTAAAAAAACTAGTATTTTTTGCTCGAAAATTCAACTATATAATTGCAAATGCAATCTATTTCGACTTGAAATCCTAAGTGTTTCATATTGAATCCAATGAGGCACGTATTCGTTAATGTAATTTAAAAGAATTTATTTCCCTATTTTCATGCAAAATCACCCGATTTCCCCTGCTTGAGAGCATTTTGGGTTTTAAAGTCTATTAGGTGTTTATCAAGTAAAAAATGTTTTCTAAATAGCGTAACGTAGTTTTGGAACAGCCCTGTCATAATTATTAATAAAAGAATGGGAAATTAGAAAAGAAATTCAAAACTATTTAAAAACTTCTCTCTCGCGTTACACGATGAAAAATGAAAAAATTATTGATAAACGTAATTCATTTTGTTCTCAGGGCGATGAAGTGACACGCGAAAAATTCCATAAACTCTGGAGAGAATTTTTTTCTTCTGATGAACCCAATGCACCAGGAAACTTCATTTTTGGGAAAACATCGTTTAATTAGACGAATTTGACGGACTAGGAAAACCAAACAAAAACTTTTCCTTCGTCCGGTGACTATTGTTTCGTCATTCATTTTTCGTGTGATGATTTGTGGAAATTATATTGTTCTTTCATGATACATATCGCTAGTCAACAATTGACGGATCTACACATCTTTATAATAATTTGGATTTACTTATCGTTGTACCTAATTGTTATTTGTTAAAATGGATATTATCAAATTATTGAGAGAAAGAAGATATTTAAGAAACGTTAAATTTAACGTTAAACGTTTGGTGTCGTTAAATTAGAGATAGTCTTACGTCAATTGCATCATTCGCTGTATAGCACACGGAAGTGCGGTGTATAAATGGTTGTAATAATATGTAAATGTTACGATCTTCATCTGACTAAATCCAGTCTTGTTCAGTTTATTTTCTTATCTTTACGTATTATCTGAAAACGCTATTAGAACTTTCTTGATTTAAATTTGAAAATTTGAAAATTCTTTGCAATCATTTTTAACTGAAATTCATCATGAAAAATAATTTTCTAAATGCATAAGACTGGGTAACATATATCGTTGTAGAAAACCCTACATTTCGACCAATTTCCTCTACCTTCAAATACATCTAAAAAAACTGTATTGACTGCTTTTTCTTTTATATTTTAAATTACTTCTTAAAGGATTCTTAAGGGAATTTTCACATTTAATTTTCAAATCAAAAATTAAAGTATAGAAAGAAATCCTCTTTATTCATTTTCTGCCAACTAAAATATGTTTGAAACTGGTTTCGTGTTTAAATGATGCAAGTTCCTTATATTAAACATCAAATAGGATATTTTGAAACTGCTGATAGAAAAATAGTACAGATACTATATGGAAAAAATAATAGTGCTCGAAAGCTCATGAGAATCTATTTCAAGTGATAAAAATAAATATAACAGTATTTATATATTCTTACACTATTTTTCAAAAATTCAGTCTACAATAGTAAAAATTTCCTCACTTTTGAAATTAGTTCAGTTTAAGAGCGCATTTTAGTTTTAAATAAAATTGAGTTTATTTTACAAAAGAAAAAAGTAGGTACGAAATTCCTTTTCTTCAGCATTAAAAGCTTTGTTTTATTTCTGCTCGCTGGGTGGGAAATTGTAATTATTGCTTCAGTAATCTCGTTTTCTGTGAGTTGAATTCTATTTACAATTATTGTCAATCACTGCCTGCAATAAAAATTCGATGCAGTGAATTTCAGATGCGTAATGATATATATTTCCATTGTAAATAATATGAAGTCAATATATGTGCGTTAAATAATTAATCTACTTCTATAGGACAAACACAGTCCTCATTTGTTATTGAATGTAATAGTATATTTAAATTATATCATATTACTATGATTATATTATTATTATTATTATTATTATTATTATTATTAATTCTGGGCGAAAATACGTGTAGTTCTCTATGATATTCATGTTTGTTGTTTGTGTAATAATAACATTACGCCTGAACTAAAATACATATGGAGACCAATTCACAAGCATACTACTGAAAATATGAATTTGTTTACTCAAGCGTTATAATCCTCCTATGTATGTAGGTATCAATTATTTGTAAAGTGGATGAACACAGTATACTATAAACAAGAAAATCAATAAAAGTTATTCATTGGGATTCTATATTTCTTGATTATTTAAAATTTAATATGAAAATCCTTAAAACGGCAATTTTTGATTCATAGAATTAGGCCCGCATTACCGTGTCGCTCAGTGTGGCAAAATGAGATATTAGGGTTCAAAAAGTTCCAAAGGCCAGATTCCTCGAACCGATTTTATAGTTTCTTTTTTCAAATTGAAGGTACCCAGTGGGCACAAAAGTTAAAGAACATCATTAGAACGGCACGAAAACGTCCTAAGTCAGTCCAAATAACGTTCCATAAACATACAATGTTCCAAAGACGTTTTAAAAACGACTTTCGAACATGAAACGTTTTTAGAACATTGTTTCGTCGGACTTAGGACAGTTTTTAAAATGTTTAAATAACGACTTTTGACTTGTACGTCCAAGAAACGTTTTTACGGCGTTCCAGTTACATTCCTAAATTTCGTGCCCACTGGGTAATTTTATTTTCAAATAACTCTGTCGAGACATATAAAGAAATTTCATTAGTTTGTTATTTAAGTTGAAAAATTACTAAAATTTTCAATTATTCTCTTTAGCGAAGTCACTTATTTTCTACCTGAAGAATAACATTAACAGAAAAATATTTCCATTAAACAACAATTATAGTTTTAATTAATAAAATTTTCGATGATGAAACGATTACACATTTCTAGACTGCAACGAATGTACCATTTTTGTTCAATGCATGTTTAATCTAATTCATTTTTTGAAGATTTAATTACCACTTAAAGATGTTACAAATGAGTAATTGTTTAACGCTCTGCTCATGGAACACGTTCCCCTGTAAAAATGATAGCTATGAAGAACAAGAAAGCATCTGTTGAGGCCTCTTGGCCCCGGTTCTTCAAAAATAATTTGTCTAAAGTAATCGTTTTAACATCCAAATTTGTATTAATTAAGCATTGAAAATCTCGAAAATTAACATCTCCCATGAATTAATCAAATAATAATTTTCATTAACAATTTTTGTTGGAAATTTGCAGATTATTAAACACTAAACAAATGTAAAGATGAATAAATGGGAATAGAAAAACAGGGTTTGACACACAAACACTTATAAGTAAAAAACACCAATTTATGCTAGATAAAACACTTAGGTTTATTCAATAAATGGGGTATACACTTTAAGTAGGGAAATCGACATGGAGTGAGAGAAATACTTTAATATGGCAGTACTAACAGAAAGAATTGCTGAATTACTCTGAGGATAGACTTTACGCGCCGATGGTCACGCTCAGACTGACTGATGTACCTAAGGACCAGTATGACAGTCCTTCAAGTCCCTAGAAAAATTACCTTAGAATCTATAGATTCCCTTTTAGACTTTAGGCTATATCTACTATTATAATGAAACTTAATCGTTCCATATCTAACACATCCCATTGTCGCTTTGGGAAGGAAATAATTTTGTTACTATGCAATGATTATTTTGACTGTGAACCTCGTTGAAATAAGTTTCAAAACCCCTCATAAAAAGAGAAATTGGACAGCTGTATCAGGAGTTATATATGTACAATTAAAAGTCAACTGTGCGGGTGAATCGTGAATCGAAAAATTCGGATCCCTGTATTTTAAAACCCTTTATACTAGGGGCATCCCGTTTGCAGAATTGAAAGAGATTTACTAGCACTACAATTTGGCGGAGTTTCAATAAGATAGGCGGCAATAAAATTTTAGATGGGTACACTTGGAAATTGTTACCTCTATAAAATTTCATGTATTTTCCTAAATTTAATATTTTCACTAAAAAAATCTCTCTACAACATGTTTTCCCTAAGTTGAAACACAATAAAATTGAAAAATTGAAATAAAATTGAAACAGTTTATATAAAATTGAAAACTTGGTTATCTAAGTATTTAAAAGTATTTTTTTGTTTTAATTCATGTAAGTACTCACAAAATTCATGAGCCCTTTATTTCACATCCTATTCACGAAGAAAACTGACTGAGGAATGAGTCCGCGAAGGACTTTCGAGAAAGTCTGGTGTTAAAGACAATTTGTATAAAGTTTAAAATTATTTTGGTAGAAATAGACTACTTAAAGTTGAGTAAAAAACAGTTTCTTGAGCAAAATAGGAAGCAGAAACGGAGCGTGAAACGGGTTGACTGGTTAGAGGTAATATACTCAAGAAATAAAAATAATTATCTGGTTTTGTGGCGCAGTGGCTAAAGTTTTGTATTTTAATTCCATGGATTCGAGTCCTGGTACTGAAGGAAATTGCATTCTAATGACATTCTTTTTTTTAGATGGGAAGTCTCGTTAGCTACATTCAGCGGTAATTAACGTCATAGGTAAACCAACTGAGTGCTGAGTGAATTATGATGGCTATGGAAGCGGCTTGAATCATGTAATCCGTCCTCGCGATGAGAAATCGAACTCGAATATTGTATACGACAGGGAGGAACGAGGAAACCTCGATCCATCAAGGGGAATGGGAGTGATGTATCTCAGGCTAGGTTGACCTCTGCGCCGGACACTATAAAACCACCCTTAAACATCGGCACCCTAAAGCGCTCGAGATTGCTCTCTGAATTGCTAAATTTTTCACTAAAATACGACTTTTCGCTTTTGCTACTGAACATCTTTACAAAATTAATGCAGTTACAATAAAAAAGAACTCTGCTAATATTTTTCAGTTACTTCAAATGCTGATCTATATCATTAATTCGATATATTTTAATGTGTATTTAAATACACTATTAAATGTGTATTTAAATGAGTGGATGTGAAAAAGTGTAGGGAGAACAGGCGAGGGCGGCCGCGAGGGAGAAAAGCACACGGAAAAAACTAGATATTCGAAAGTAGGTAATGAAAATGAGGATAGTCATTTTCAATATCTAGATATTGTCGCATTTGATCTAAAAATATTTTTTCAATATATGAGATATTGCCGGGGAACATCTTTTCATATTAGATTTTTAGGATCGGAGATATTCAACTCCAATATCTGGATAGTAAATTCGTGGAGGGCGCGTGAATCAACAAATGACGTCACGGGCAATGGCGTCTTATGAGCCAGCCGTTACGCTTGTTAAGTTAGAATTTTACGCCGGCGTCTTTTGTGTCGTTAAAGTCCTTCTCCAGTTTCAGCTTTGGCACTGTGATGAAAATCTAATTTGTTGGCTTTTTGAGTGAATAATTGAATAGTGTGTACCTCTACTTCGTCTTAGGAATTTCTCGTGGCTGACTTTGTAACAGTTTTTAACACTAAATATTCTAACGATTTGACGATTATTGTCGACGAACCGGGCGATGAAGAGCAGTACCCAGTTTTCGGAAAAATAAGGGAAATTTTAATTTCTCGTGGAAACAACGGTTTTTTATTTTGTTGTGCTGCTTATGAAACTGTGATATTTTACGAACATTTTTTTGCTTACCATGTTATTAAAACTTCGCAAATAATTTTTGTGAAACATGCCTATCAGTTAAATTATCATCCAGTATTAATGTACGAACATCGGAACGGAAAAACGTACGTCTTAACCGCAAGTGAGGCATAATATGTTATATTATAGTATTATAATTATTATTATTTATGAATTTGAGTTCAACGTGATGTATGTGAGACGGGCTTCAAAAATGTAATAAAAAGGTCTCCCATTGCAATATTTAGATTTGTTTTACTTTTTATATATAGTTTTTATTATTTTTGAATAATAATATTCAAGATATTCCAGTTGAATGTCTGGAGTTATTTAGGATTCGTATCCAGTATATTCAAGTCCAATATCTTAGATATTATCAGCTGACATATCCTTTTTCAGCTAACGTCTAGGATATTCAAGTCCAAAATCATGGATATTAACAGCTGACATCTCCTTTTCAGATTATTATCTAGGGTATTCAAGTTGAATATCTTAGATATTCACAGCTAAAACCTTCTTTTTTAGATTAATATCTAGGATATTCATGTTCAATATCTTAGATATTGACAGCTGATATTACCTTTTCAGATAAATAACTAGGATATTCAAGTTCAATATCTCAGATATTAACAGCTGATATCTACTTTTAAATATCCACAGATACTCCATTCGAATATCCGAGATATCTGTCCTAGTTCACTGTCAAATATATTCACCGGCATTATCCACATAATACCTGCGAGTATCTAGGTTTGTCCATGCAGAAGTGTAATGTAGCTGAGAGGAGGGGTGATAAAAAGAGGTTGCTATTGGCGGTTATATTTGATTTAATTCGAACAGAGAAAAAAACAGAAGATAAACTTTACATCGATTTCCGAGTAAAGTTTCACCGCAACAAAAGTTAACCTCGTAGAATAAACTTTAAACGATACTAAGATAATTTCGTGTTTTTAACCTGTCAATTAATACTATTTCATTTTAAAAATAATTGCACTTATCGCGGGTGGCTGATCATATATTTTTTGATATTTTTTAAACTATGATAAGCCTATCTTCACTTTACAAGTGACAGATAGACAGAAATTATGAACATTTTACGAGTGCTATGTGATAAATTTTGCTAAAAAAGTTTCAAAAATGTATTTTGGGAGGTTTATAAGATATAAATGGCACTTTATACTTGAAAGTAAATCTTATTAGGATCTAAAGTGTTTTGTATTCGGTCTGATTGCTCAACGAAGAAAAAAATTATTGCTCAACTTAATGTTATATAATCTTCATTTTTTATAGTTTTGAGCGCGTAATCCGCTCATGTGGTACTTACAGATATAATCGCACGTTTAGATGCTTTAAAAAATCGCACTTCTTGAGCAATCGAACCTTAGCTTCGGTCATGATTAATGAGTAGTTCTAAGGAGAATTGAAAATTTTCGAGGGACTTTGATAAAGAAAATTATTTGAAAAGAATTTAAAATTAAATTTTACTTATTTAAAAAACGGCTTGATATTATTTTTACATTCTCATAATTTATGATTGAGAAAGTATCACAATTTTCGGAAATTTGACACCACAGTTTTTCAACGGATCTCCACGTTTCGATACCCACTGAATCCGCAAATCAAGTTTTTACGATGGCGTCTGTCTGTCTGTCCGGCCGTCCGTCCGTAAACACGATAACTCTCGAAAAAATGAACGAATTAAATCGATTTTTGGCACACTTTTTTTAGGTCCTAAAAGAAAGGAAGAATTCGTGAACCAGACATTTTGGATAAAAAAAAATCAAGAAGTGAGTGCATTTTGAAAATTTTTGAGACCAATTTTTTTTTAATTTGAAAATTCTATTCACGGATATTTACAGTGGTAGAAAAGGCGAACAATTTATCATTATGACTTTTTTCGATAAAAAGAAAATTCTCAGAGTTATAGCATTTTCAAAACATTTTTAATCAGTCGAAAATCCAAATTTGAAGCCAAACAGCGCCCGATATGAAAACAATCTATGAGAAGAATAACATTTCTTTTTTAAAGCCCTACAATATTATCATAACAACTTTTTGGATTTTCTTGAAAAATCGAAAATCAAATTTTGATTTACCAAAAATAATTAAAAATCATAAACCCCATTTTGTGGTCAAACTGCAGGATAAGAAAAAATATGTTTTAATAAAACTTGTGATCCCAAAAAGAATCTACAATTTCGTTCAGAATCACTTGTTGATACGAAAAATATAGATTGAACAAACACTTCTTATAAATGTCCTTCAAAAATCGAGAGCACAACGCGAGTGCCACGATGATTAAGTAGAAAATTCAAAATTCTGTAATACAAAAAATTCCATAAAACACGCAGTTTTTAATTTATCTCATTATTTTATAATACTTACTACTCAGATTTTAATTCGAAATAACAGTTCTTAAACAAATATTTTAAAATATGTGAAATGAAGAATCGGATTTCACTTATTTCAGAATGGGCACAATACTTTTGGTCCTTAAATAATCAAAACGTCTAAAAACGATCGAAAAGTAATAAATAATCAAAAATTCAAGTAAGAAAATGCTTTAATAACCTCAATGACAAACGAATAATTTTATGCTATACAAAAACTTTGATAAGATGCACAGTTTGCAATGTATCAAACAACTTACTTTACCTTTAACTCAATAACTTTGTGATAGATTTAAACCGCTCGACAACTATCTAAACCGGATAAAAAATAAACAGCAGTACAATTAAGAAACATTTTAATAACCTTAGGAAAAAAAGCAAATGTAGCAAATTGCTACAAGTTGCAACTTATTTCAATTTTCATTTCATTTTGCACAATTCAGATTCCCGTGTAGAAATTTCCCCGGTTGGCCCTAATACAACAAGGTTTCTGGCCGGATCCCGGCCGGGCTACCCCTGGCTGGGTTTCATGAACAAGAACCGGGCTGGAGACGGCCGGGCTACATTTTTCTCGAATCACGTTGTCCGGAGCCAGCCGGTTACTGGCCGGGCCAACCCTGGTTATAGGTTATATCCCAT
>JAWWLR010000128.1:10746957-10758480 GCA_035041075.1 Acraspis erinacei
CTATATACAATCTTTCCTTTTCCATTCCTCTTCCTCCTTCCTTCTCTTCTTCTCCATCTTACCCAACACCCCCTTCATATTGCGTCTGTTATAAACGAGAGTAAGAGTTTTGCACGCGAATTAATTTGATAGATTTGCCAATTATTATAGGCTAAAGCGGATATAGAAAATGTTCGTTTAAATTTCTAGAAACATCCAGTGAAAGATGTTAAGAATGCTTGTAATTTAAAATCGTTAAATAATTGTGCATATCTGGTAAATCACATTTTGTTTAAATTAAATATAAGTAACTATTAATTTATTATTCTTAAAAATGCTACAGATTTATGGGTGAAGTTTTGCAGGAAAAATTTCATTAGCTTCCTTGGCGCTAAAATTAATATTCTTGTCTAGATTCTCTTTCCACAGTCCAAAATAAAAACTTGAAGGTAAATGATAAATCGTTTGCTCCGGGAGAGAAACTCTCAAAGGAAAGGGCATGCAGATTTCATGATGACCTGTTTCCTCACGATTTCAATACTAAGGGTAGTTTCATACCAGGAAAAGTTTTCTAAGGAATTTTAAATGAGGAAATCACGGAATCAATGGAATTCAAGGAATTCTCGGAATTCACTACATTCATATAATTCACGAAATCATGAAATTCACGGAATCTAAGAAATGAAGGAATTTACGAAATCTATGGAATTCGCGGAATTCATGAAATTAATATAAATCACAGATTTAATAGAATTCAAGGACCTCACGAAAAGTATGGAATTCGCGCAATTAATGAAATTCAATGAATTAAAGAAATTCACGGAATTCACGAGATTCAGGAAATTAAAAGAATTTTCGAAATATATAGCATTAAGAAAATTCGCGGAATTAATGGAATTCAAGGAATTAATTTAATTAAAACAATTCCGGAAATTCGCGGAATTTATGGAATTTAATGAATTGACGGAATTTATAGGATTCACGGGATTTGTGGAATTCAAGGAATTCACTGAAATCACGTTATTCAAGTAATTCACTGAACTCACAGAATTCGGTGGATTTGCTGAATTCACGGAATTCATGGAATTATCGCAATTCACAGAATTCAAAGAATTCGCGGAATTCATTAAATTCGTGGAATTCATTAAATTCAAGGAATTCAGCAAATTCATAGAAATGATGGAAATCGCGGAATTCATGAAATTCAGGCAATTAACGCCATTCGCAGAGTTAATGGAAATGAAGAAAGTTACTTAATTTGGGGAATTCGCAGAATTCATGAAATTCAAGGAATTAGTGGACTTTATGGAATGGAAGGAAATTTTTATGAATATCTTGAATTTCGTGAATATAATGAATTCCACGATTTTCTTGAATTTCACGAATTAGTTCAATTCCACGATTTTCTTGAATTTCACGAATTAGTTCAATTCCGTGAATTCTGTGGATTCCGTAATTCCGGTAATTCCATGAAATCCGTTAATTCCGGACGTCCTATGAATTCCGTGAATGTCGTAAATTCTGTGAATTTCGCGAAATCCATGAATTCCATGAATTATAAAAATAGGCACGTTATACACACTGTTAAAAATTTTTTGAATTCTACGATACATCTACGAGATCTCTACAATACAAGCGTGAGCAAAAACTGCAAACATGGTATTCGAATGAGGAAATTGCAATACAGGTATTGTAACTGTTGTAAATCGTGAAGTGACCCTCCAGCATTCTACTACATGTATTAGAGCGTTTGTAAGACGAAAATTGTGCATAAGAAAATACGGAATTAATGGAATTCGAGGAATTCACGGAGTTCGCCGCATTCAAGGAATTCCCAGAATTCACCAAATTCATGAAATTCACGAAATTCATGAAATTCACGGAATTTATAGAAATGAAGGAATTCACGAACTAACGAAATATGTGGAATTCACGCAATTAATAGAATTCAAGGAATCATAGGAATTCACGAAATTCACGACATTCATGAAATTAAAGGAATTTTCGAAATCTATGCACGTAATCTATGGAATTAACGGAATTTAAGGAATTCACTGAAGTCACGGAATTCGAGAAATTCACTTCAATCACCGAATTCACTGGATTTGATGAATTCTCAGAATATGTGGAATTCAAGGAATTATCGGAATTCACAGAATTCAAGGAATTTGCGGAATGCATAGGATTCAGGTTATTGGCGGAATTCTCGTAATTCATGGAATACAAGGAATTAAGTGAATTGCTTGAATTACGTGAATTCCATAAATTCCATAGCTTCCGCGACATCCATTAATTCTATGATTTCCAGCAATTCCGTGTATTCCACCAATTCCATCATTTCCGTGAATTCCATAAATTCTCGAATTCTATAAACTCCGTGAAGTCTACTAATTCCGTAAATTTCTTGAATATTATTAATTTCTACAGTTCCTTGAATTCCCTTGATTCCGTAAATTCAATGAATTCCGTGAATTCGTTGATTTCCGCGAATCCCATAAATTTCGTGAATGTCCTGATTTTCTGGAATTCCGTGACTTTCGTAAATTCTGTGAATTCTCTGATTTTCTTGAATTTCGTGAATATGTTAAATTTCTTGAATACATCGAATATGTTGAATTTCGTAAATTCCATGAATTTGGTGAATTTCTTAAATTCCAACAAAATTTTTGGTTTCGTTAGAACATTTATTTATTTTTTTCTTCTAGGAACAAGTCTTCTGAGAAATGATTTACCTGTTTCCTTTAATGTTTCGCTTCAATAGGTGTCGAGTTACTGGATACTGGACTTGTATTATAAAATTCCAATACATTTGAGGTACTATACTAATTCCGGCATTTGGAAACTATAAAATTATGTATAGTTGCGTTACCTTATGTTTCGTAAATAAACTTCCAATACATGTAGTGGAAGTTTCCAACTTAAATTTTTAACAGTGTAGCGTTACATAGTTTTTAAAAGAACCCTTAATATGTTATGAATCAATTTAGAATTTTATACTTTAAGTTTAAATCGAGTTTAAAACCTGTTTTGTAGCAGATATCAGAGGGTGTTATCACGTCACAAAAGAGAGATTTCTGCCTCGTTGTTGGCATCATGCATCGTCCATTTCGCATCTCTATCCTCAATCGACCTCCTACAAACTGTCTTAAACTATCGCTCTTATCTTTGTAGTTACCATAAAGTGGAGAAAGATCAAGAAAACTCGTGGCACCGTTCAGCTGAAAAGTTTTAGATCAAACAAATTGGATTTTATCCCATGTTTTTCAGAAAATCATTTTTCTTTCCAGAATGTGAGATTTTTTGTTACTTGTAAAGTAATTTGGTAACAATACCTGATTTGCTGCGCCCAGAGTACAATCCTCATTAGTTATTGTCATCGATCGCACAAAATTCATGCACCTTTTCTGGAACTTTGAATAGAATTTATCAGTTGATGAAACTGTGATTGGAGCGCAGGAATGATGTTGAAGTCTCTCTGGCAGTGGATTTCCATTCCTTGCACAACATTCAATGCCACCACCTTTCGTGTTTTCTTTAACAAAATGGTATTTGAATATATACCTACTCACATTTACTTTATAATTTTTAGGTTTCTATATTCAATTTACGGTTTACAATGAACAGCCTAAAATTATTAAACATCAATTATCAATTAAATGTCCTCGGCTGCTGGGTATAATTTAAAAAAATGATGAATGATCAACTTTAAACTTTTACATCTCAAATTCTAATCTTCAATTTCTCAATTGAACTCTCAGCTACAATAACTCGCCAAACGCTTGAAAACGATAAATAAATCAATCTGTATGCTCAAATGAGGCGTCTTGGTCTTCTGAGCTTGAACTGACCTCAAATTAAAACCTTAATCACTTTTTTTGCGAAATTTGTAAGCAAATTTTTCCAAGCACGGAATTTTAGTTGGTTTGTTTCAATTATTGTTTTAAAGTTTCTCAATAAATGAAAATTTTTAAATTCTGAAATTATTAAAACCTCGTCAGAGAAAATATTAGACTTATTTACAATTACCCCCGCCCCCCGTCAATTTTTGTTAAATGTCCACGTTTCGAGACCCTCTGAACCCGACAAACAGGTTCTAACGAATGTCTGTATGCCTTTATTTTTGCACGTTTGTTTGGCTGCATGGCTGTCTGTGAGCACGATAAATTTTGAAAAAACAATTCTATTAGACTGGCCTTTAATAACTCCTTTATGTGACAGAAATTGATGGTCAAGTTCGTTAGCCAGCTATTTTGGATACAAATTTAAAAAGTTAGAGCATTCGGAACATTTTTTAAAATCATTATTTTAAGATTTAAAAATTGTATGTACGGCTATTCATAGAAAACTGTCAAATGTCTAGCATTTTCAAAATCCAGAAAAAGAAACGAAAATTAACAATTTAAGCTAAACAACGCAGAATACGAAAAGAAAGGCATGAAAAGAAAACCGTTCCTTTTTTAAAGCCCTGCAAGATTGCCATTACAACTTTTTGAAATTTTTGTTCTGTTTGCTTATATAGTTCAAAAATTATACAAAAAAATGTAAATTTTACGCATTTCCTGACAAAAAGAGATTGTTTTATATCGTATTTATGTTGAGGTAACAGAAAAATAGGGGTGTTCTTGTAATTTCGTAATTCCCTTTTTATGCATTATTTACTAGGTAATTTGAAAAAACAAACGAATTACCAAATAAAAAATTTAAATTATTATCAATTTTATCCATTCTATATTGTTATGTATTATTCGATAAGGGTTCATGCAAACAATATTGCCAACCTAATTGCAACCAGACTACAAGAAAGAAGATTGTTTTTCAGCTAATAAGAACGTACAATGTGTATTTTTTATATAATTGTTTATAAATTTTATGATTTCCAGTTGATCGCAAAATGTTGCCTAAGAAGATCACTCGCAATATAATTTTGACAAGGGTAGATGATAAAATCATTTTTCTGCCTATAAACACATAGATTGTGCATTTGTTTACCTAACTTGAAGATATTGGTTAAATATTAAAGTTGTAGATTAGTGGTCAACATTACGGGTCAAAAAATTAAAACCAGGAATCTACATCTGCTATTTTATTACTACCATCTTTAAATTATATTACTCCGGTCAACACTTGAACATCTTCTATATTCTATATTGGCAACATAGTTTAAAAAATAATTTTTAAAAACGATTTTTCTCTCCCTATAAATATCTGAAATGGACATTTGCTTACCTGATTTCTTTATATGATAACAAAATATTAATGCATCGCAACCTTCTTTCAGAAAATCTTATTCGCAATATAATCTCAGCAAGGTCTGAAGAAAAAAAATTCTTGTCGTTTAAAAACACCTAAAATTTGAAATTGTTTGCATAATTCCTTTCTAAAATTAACAAATATTATTGCATAACAAAATTATTTCAGAAAACATCATTGAAAATATAATTTCAGCGAGGACAGAAAAAAACAATTTTGTTTTCGCTAATATTATATAAGCTAATATTGAAAAATGGTAAAGTTTTTCAGAAAAAATAATTGGTTATATAATTACAACAAGACTAAAAGAAAAAACAATTTGCTTCTGCCTATTAATGTCTACGGTGTAAATTTGTTTATACAATTTCATTTTCAATAGCCGCATATCATCCTAACGATGAAAGCAAGAAATTTTACAGCAGAAATATAATTTTAAGACGAAATTCCCTAATTTCGATTATTTGTCCATAATAAAATTTGTTTATAACAATTAACTGCGACTGGAAGTATAAGAAAAAACTGTTATAACAGATAAGAAAATTAAATTAAAAATCGACACTTTCTTCGCTGCTTGCATTAAAATAAAAATTGAATTAACAAAAAAATAAAGATTATACTCTTACCATGTTCTGAACAATTTAGAACTGAATTTAAAAAATCTGACATCGGTGCATAATTGCTTTCTAAATGTCATGTTGGCACCGTAACGCTTGTAAAAGCGATGTTGCTACCTGACGATGCTCAGAAATACTGACCTTAATTAACGAGATTTAATTAGCAATTGAATATTATTAAACAAAACGTTTTTTACAATTTTTTTTTGTATTATTCTATATAAGCCTATATTAAAAAATAAATATTTTTTGCGAATTTGCAAATTGTCACTGATTAACACCCAACGCTTTCAGCGTTTTTCAACATCGAGCGACCCAGGGAGCACGAAATTCGAAAGCATTATTAGAACGTCCTAAAAACTTCCTTGGACGAAAAAGTTAAAAGACGTTACTTGATCGTTCCAATAACTGTCTTAATTCAGACCAAAGAATGTTCTGTTAAAGGTTGATGTTCCGAATATGTCCTTAAAACTTTTCTGGAACATTGTATGTTTGCGGAGCGTTACACGGACTGACTTAAGATATCTTTGAACCAACCTAATGAGGTTTTTTAAACGTGTTTTCCCACTGGGGAGTCATTGAATTTGAGAACTCAATACTATTATACGCTGACAGTAAGTGCACAATTTAGGTCTCTTGATTTTTGTTTCCTAACATTAAAAATATTTTAAAAATTTGTATCTAGCTATTTCCAAATTTTAAATATCAGGTTTAACAAATTTTTGAAACTCTGAATAAAATCCTCAAAATCTAATAATTCTGGATGAGCTAAAACTTTGAAGAAAAAAATATTTTTAAGGAAATCACAAGGAATCGACTCAGTATCAATGCTAAAAAACATCAGACTAAAATTTAGAAAATTGGACAATTTCATTAGAAAGTACTTTAAATTGTATTTCTAATTCAAAGCATGTTAAACTAACCATTTGATTTTGATTTTAAAAATCTCAAAATTCAATTACTTCCAAACAAATATTCGAGAAAGAACATTTTCAAATATTAAAAATATAAATAATTTTTTTTAAATTTAACTATTTACATTTTAATTGCAGAATTAAAACGTTTGAAATGGATAAATGGAAATTTTGCGCCCAGTACGCAAATTTTGAACTCTAAAATTGGCTAACATTTGGAATTAAAGAAAGAATTAAATTACTCAGGTTTAAATTTCAGATTATTTATTTTTAAACTATTTTGATTTTAAACAACACAATTTTTAACGTTATAATTTCGAAACGCGTAACGTTTAATACTTGATTTATAAATAATTATTCAACCTTGAAATGTTTTGATCGAATATCTTTTAATTATAAACTGCATATTCATTTTTTTAAATCATAAAATTAAAACTAAAAGATTTTTAGACATTAAATTTAGAATCAAAAAGTGTTTAAAATAAAAATATATTCAACGACTTACATTTGAAAATTTCAAAATCAACCAATTGATTAGGTAAAATGAAAAAAGGACAATATTTAAAATTGAATAAGAAGTAAATTTACTTGTATCATTTTTTAATAAAAGATTTTAAAATTTAGAAAATTTAACGAATTAATGAAAAAGGATTTGAACTTGTGTCATTTCTAATTCATAGCATTCAAAATTGAATATTTAAAAATTGAAAACTTATGAATTTAAATAACTTTCAATTCGAAGCGATTAAAATTGGATCATTTTAAGTTGAAAACTAAATTTATTGTTTCAGAGTCAAAGTTTATAAAATTCTAGCATTTCAAATACTTCTTAGATAAAAAAAAGATAGCCTAAAATTAAAATCAGATAATCAAATTTATCTAAGATAAAAAAAAGATTTAAAAAATTGAATTATTCCAAAAACTTGTAATTGCCCCGTGACAAATGGCCAAAAATGAAATTTGGAACACCTGTAAAATTGCTATACTGCTTCCTGATAGAAACAGTCAAGCGGATTAGAAATCACTACTCTAATTCAATTTTTAAAATATTATCATAAACCTTTCAAACCTACCCGTTTGGTCCATGACCTGAAATGCAAAGTCATGAGCCAGAATTTGTCCCCACTGCATCACAGCAAGTGTATAAAATGGTTCCGTTCTATTTTTCCTTGAAAATAATTCACAACTCAAAGATCTCGGATTGGGTAATTCAGTACCGGTAACGCTGACTGGCATACTATGAATACCTGTAATTTAATTAAATATTACGCTTGCAAAAATCTTCGCATGTTCGAAGCGTAAGTAACTCGATCGTTTTTTGTTACGTCAGGATCGTAATTTAGTCTCTTATATGCTGACTCTAGTCATAATAAGGAATTAGAATAATTTCAAACGGAGTAAGTTAAGTATCATCAGGAATTAAACCTATTAATAATAATAATAATAATAATAATAATAATAATAATAATAATAATAATATATAAACCCCTCCATAAACTATGTTACCAATTATTAGTGTTTTTGACCGCCCAAACCCCCGTCTTTTATGACCATACTTTTGTACTACCTATTATCCCACCGAAAGTAACGCAGGCGTTGGCTAAACACGGCGTTTACGTTTATTCTGCGCTTGTTTTCGAGATTCTTGTGGGGTCAGTTGCCAATAAGCCAAATAAAATCCCTGGCCATATTATTAGAGCAAAGCTAAGAAAATAAGTATTTTACATTTTTTTTCTTGTTTTATCGTAAGACCGTTAGCATACCTTTACAATACTTGTATTTCCATACCTATGGTAACATTTTATGCAATTTTTGAAAGACTTATCACGTATGAGCTTATTAGAAAAGACAAAAGTCACTGTTCTTGACTGGGCGTGAAATTCTCTGGATATTAATCCTATCGAGCATGTTTAGGGACTTCATGAAATCTGAAGTTTGTAAAAACAATCCTGCAACCAAGCAAGAAGTAATTCATATACTCAATGACATTTGGCAAAATAAAGTAGAGATAGGAAGAAAATCTTTGAATTGGATAGACGCATGCCTGGTGGCATCAAAGATGTGTTCGCTGCTTAAAGTGGCCATACGAAATAATGATTTCAGGCAAAAATGATGTTTCTTTCAAACAAATTTTAAAATCCAATGTATATCACTACTTTTTGAATAACACTCATTATATTATATATGCGCTCTCAAAATTTAAAAAAAAAAACTGTCTAAAATGTAAGGTTTATTGTAGTTAAAATGGACAAAAAGTGATTTTCATCTTCGATATAATAATATAGCCAGGAGTGTGGTTGAACTTTTAACCAAAAAATTAGATTTTAAAGGTTGTGTATACGAAGTCGGTACCGGTAAACAAAATTGTCGGTACCGGTAAAAAAAATTCGGTACTGGTAACTTTATTTACCGGTACCGACAATATTAAGTATACAGCCTAGACTTCGGGAAAAAATATTAAAGAATTAATTGCTCTCCCATATATTTAATGCTACTGTTTGATCTTCAATATCGGCCATCTTGCTAGATGACGCTCCAGGCTTAAAAAAATTGAAAAAGGTTAGAGGTAAGACTGAATTTATTTCGGTGACTAATCACAGAAGACGAATCAGATAGATGCAGGGGTAGTTGCTTGACCAACATTATTTCTGTGACCATTCAGAGGGTTGCCGCCCCGCCCCTACAAAGTGGAAAGGGATAGGGAATTCAAGAAATTTATGTAATTCATGAAATCCCTTAAATTTCGTGAATTTAATAAATTCTTACATTTCCATGAATTCGATAAACTGCTTGAAATCCATGAATACCATGAATTGCTATAAAATTTCATGAATCCCTTGAATTGCTAAAATTCCAGAAATTCCTGGAAATCCTTGAATTCCTTAAATTCCACGAATTCCATGAATTCCATGAATCCCTAGAATCCCATAAATTCTTCGAATTCTATAAGATTCCGTTGAATTTTCAGTTGAATTTTTAACCAAAGAAGATGCATTTCCAAGAAAAAGTTTGTTTTTCAAATAGAAAAATTAAATTTTGGACAAAAAAGATGATTTTAATGAAATAGTTGAACTGCTAAAAAAATAGTTGAATTTTTCCCCAAATTGTCTAATTTTTACCAAAAGAAGAATAATTTTGTAGCAAATGGCGAATTTCCAACAAAATACATGAATTTTCAAGAAAACGAATTACGGACAATTCGAATAACCAAAAAGAAAATTTTTAAATAAAATAGTTGAATCCTTAAAAAAATATGAATTTTTAGTCAATAGTATTAATTTTTAACGAAAATAGGAATTTTCTACAAACTACACAATGCTTCTACCAAATAGTTAGATTTCCAACTTATTTAATCAAAGAGATCAATCTTCGAATTAACTGAATTTTTTACAAAGTACTCCAACTTTCAAATCAAGTAATTGAATTGTCAAACAAAGAAATTTATTTATAAACAAAAATATTTTAATTTTCAACTAAACTGGTGAATCTTTACCCGAAAAAATCAAATTCTAAAGACTAGTATAATTTTAAACGAAGTAGTTGATATTTCAAAGAAACAAGATTTTCATTCAAAATGAAACATAGTTGAATTAAATAATAAAGACATAATTAACATAAAATTTTCAACTAAAATTGCGGAAAAGTACAAATATCCAACAACATGCATGCATTTTTAAACAAATATTCAAAGTTTCAACTGAAAAAGAATCATTTTTACAAAAAATATAATTTTTCAATCGAAAATGGAACGGTTAAATTTTCAGTTCAAAACAAAACAGAAAAATGATTTCTTAACCAAGAAGATTGATTTGCTACCCCTGAACCCCCTCTCAGGTACAAATTTCATTTTTGGCTAAACCTTCTCCCACCATCTCAAAGTTATACCGTAGTTTATGGAGAGTCTCTACTTATAATAGAAAAATTAGTAATTCTTTGAAATCTATTTCCTTATTATTTATTATTTTGTTATTTCGAGCTTTCTTTTTGGAATTATATTTACCGTCCGCATATCGTGGAGGTAAAAGTCTAAAAAAAGGTGTATTGCTTTGCCCCCATGTTGGGTAGTTTTCATTATTACAGGACCCATCGATATTCCGATACTTTCCTGATGTAGAACACTGGTCATGTCGACGCATTCGACAGATATCATTTGAAGCAACTCTGAAACCCTGATGACGAAGGAAATCGGGGAAATTGCTCTTAGTGATGCCATATCTGGAATAATCATAAAAATTATATGCTATTCACATTTAGAAAAAAAGTAGTTTAACTATATATCTTCTTAATCTCGCGCTCAGATAATGAAGATTAACAGAAAAAATGGAATGATTCAACAAAATATTTGACTGACTAAACTAAATGTTTCGGTTTGTAATGGTTGCTATATACATAATCTATTTTAATAAGAAACATCACATAAAGCATTATGTGAATTGAGAAACATTTATGTCTTTTAATACTCGTGCATGGTTAAATTAAAACTTTAAAGCTATTTAATAAATTTAATTTTAATATAAAATCATCAAGATTCCTAGATTTCAACAGTGTCAGGTTATGTTAGCTTCGTTAATGTTTTTTGTGCGAAACATGATATTTCTAAACAAAAATTATTAGATTTTGAAGCACGAAGTAGTATAAGGAGACCCCACTCTTGGAAAACTTCGACCTTAGTTCCATAGCAACC
This sequence comes from Acraspis erinacei, assembly GCA_035041075.1. NCBI lineage: Eukaryota > Metazoa > Arthropoda > Insecta > Hymenoptera > Cynipidae > Acraspis > Acraspis erinacei. The sequence continues at coordinate 10,758,399 of JAWWLR010000128.1, forward strand.
ATCTTAGTTCCATAACACACTGATCATGCTTTAAATTCTGAAGTGTGATGCTATGGTTGCAATAGTAAAAAAAGTTTAACTA
>JAWWLR010000128.1:10766411-10776625 GCA_035041075.1 Acraspis erinacei
CTGTCCTATAGTTAAACATAAAATATGTTAATCCTGAACATCTAGATTTTACGTTTGAACATCCATTTTTCTCCGTGCATAGTTTATATTCCTAAGTATTCCTAACCCAGTGAGCACAAAACTTTGAAAATCCCAAGAACGTCCTATGTCAGTCCAATCAACATCTCTAAGACGCCCAATGTCCTAAAGATGACCTAAAGATGTGTTAAAGACATGGACGTTCTCGGGACATCTTTCGTACTGACATTAGACGATTTGAGAGCATTCCTAGGATGTCCAAAATACATGTTATAAAAGACGTATTATAAAGTATTCTAAAATATTTTCAAGTATAGGGTCATTCATGAAAATAACCGTGGCTCCAATTAAAACCACGGTACATCACTCCTATGACCACTTCTTACGATAATGAGATGGGTGGCCACAGACATGAAGAAATCACAAAGACAGGCTGGCGCAGTCCTCATATATCTTGAGGACACAGAGTTACCCAAGCTTAAGGAAAATACAAAAATTCTGAAAATCGAAAATAGATAGTGCTAAAAAATTTTTACATCGCAATGAGGTCAAAAGTTTTATATTTTTAGTATTTGAAAATATTTCCCTATGTGTTCAAAAATTATGGTCATTTTTGTATGCACCTGTACATATTGTAGTATAAACTGCAGTTTGTGGTAAAAATACTAATAACATCTTAACACTTCTAAAAATATAACTTTTGAATCAGATTTTTTGAAAATAAATAAGAATTACATCTTTTTAAATCCAATTATTTTTTAATACTTTGAATTAAAAAAAAACGTTGAATATTATGTACGGCATTCCTGAAATCAATGCGGAATTTCCTTAGACTTCATAATAAAATTCGTCTTAGACTTTAAAGGCATAATTCTTAAGAAATGTAACGTTTACGAACATTTTCTTTCAAAATCTAAAGAAAATGTGACTTAATTGTCAATTTAAAATGGAGTTCTATGTAATATGAAAGAAATGAAAAATGAAATTTATCAATTAAAAATTAATGAAATTTTCAATAATGTGATTATTGCTTATTTCCAAAAAAATCTAAATTAAACAAAAGTTTTGGTAAAAATTTGTTTTTTTGAACATTATTTGATCTGACTTAGGACAATTTTTAAAACGTTCAAAGTAATTAAATTGAAAGTTCTTAAATTTCGTGCCCACTGGGTAAATTAACATAATTTTCGTACCCATAGGTTTTTTCTGTACCCTAATAAGGGTGTTAATTTCATGGAAATTTGAATAAATAGGAATATCAGTCTCTAGCGTTGTTTATTTTCTTCAAAATCTCAAATTTAGGCCTTAATTCTTAATTTAAAATTATTTAAAATTTTATCTCATCGATGTGAACGCACATATTGTTCAAGCACTAACTGGAAACCCGTGTTTTATATAAATTTACGGAAAAACAATTATTTGAAAAAAAGTTTGAAAAAACAAAGAAAATCAATTTTACAGACGCTTTTCCACCTAAAGTTCATGTGATTCCATACACGTGCTTCGTAAGTCAGAAAGAAAAGCGACTATTTTGGGGGAAAACTTCACCTTTTTAAAAACAAATTTTTGTAGAAATCTTGGAGGAGAATAATTTTCTTTTTGGACATTTTTTAATTTATTTATCATATATCTTGCGGAAAGTATCAAAAATTTTATTTTCAGGTGAACCAACACATTTTTTGACATTCGTTTCTAAACTTTTTTTCAAGTCACAAAGAACAAATAATTATACCGTGTATATAATTACGGTTGTGCCGATACTAATACAATACTATAAGTAGAAGTTTTAATGTAAATATTAAATCTCAGTATTTTTTTTTATTCTTAAGTTTTCCTGATATTTATTAGTAGGTGAGAGTGGCGTATGGTCTCTATGCGGGGTATGATGAGAATGACAAATTACGGCCGTATTTTTTATTTTCATATTAGCTTTATACATAAAATAACTATCTATTTAAAAAAATATATTTATTTGATCCAATTTCATTTTTCAAAATACGCTTTAGAAAAGTAATGATGAAAAAACAGTGTTTGTAAAAATCGATGAAAAAGTCTTTAGCAAAAATTAGGCACTCGCAGCATATTTTGAAATAATTAAAGTATAAAAAAATTATGTTTTAATAGGTGAAGTATTTCACTAAACTTCTGGTATCATTATTGGATTCTATAAACATTTTAAATATATTAAAATTAATTAAATTGTGCATCATTACATATGGGACATGATGTCCCGCTGCGCGGATCCCATTTATTTCTCTTTGGAGTCCACGGTTATAAGTGCTTTTGCCACATACATTACTTTGATCATAATGAAAAAATCTAATTAATGTTGAAAATGCCTGGAGTGATTTTTTTTCGTCCCATTACACTTTCCAAAATTATTATATTATATAATTTTTCTTTTACAATGTTTTTGATGTTTGAATAAACGGCAGTAATATGACGGTCATCATGCCCCAGGGTATAGGGTACACTGGGTGAAATGATACATCCATCAATTAACAAAAATAAAAATATGCTCATGGAAATCACATATCAATAATAATTTATAGGGTATTTAATTTAAAGTGCGACACGATACCCCACTCTCCCTATTCTCAAATATTCCCACATAGTTTCTCATAATCCTCAGAAAAAATCTGACAGTGGTCCACCTCACAAAATACATTATGCGTCGTTAACAATGTATTAAAAATAAGATATTTTAAATATTAAAATCCATTTTAAAAGCGATAAGTATTTAAAGTACCTTTTGGTGTACGAAGATGGTAATCAAGCCTTTGACACTCAGTATCCTCATAATCAATATCTGTACTACAATTTGCATCTAAATCTATAAATCTGTTATTCGAATATATATTCAAATTATGCAATTTATTGTCATCTCTCAAATAACTCGCAGCTCGAGGTTTCTGCAAATCCAAAAATTGTTATAAGTCCAATATTGAAAATCACATCTGAATATAAAATTGATTTAAAACCGTCTACAGAATATCACGATAAAAATCCAAAATTTACGTATACTTACTACTCCCATATCTTGAATATGATACAAATTTGCATCATAGAAAAAATATTCAGGACGCAGAATAATATATCGACCTTTAGATTTCCCATTCGGCTGAGTATGTCTTTTGAGCCTCCTATTATTGCGATTGTCATTCGGCTCATTATCATCTCCTAATAAACACACATCTCCTCCAAAAGTATACTTTGGACAGGTACCATAATCAGAATAATCATTATAAAAAGGTTCTTCACAAGCTGAACACATACACATTTCAGGATCACTATCCACATAATCAAATCCAGAATTTGATCTCGCATCATAAAAATTATTTTGATATTCTCGTTCATTTGATCCGGGAAAATAATATTCATGGAGATTATCATTAAAGCTCCAGATTAAATTTTTATAAGTGTTTGAAAGGTGATCTAGAACTTCATTCTCCGTGTCATAAATATTTTTTCTTTGATTATCTTCTGCTGGCACTTTGGATAATTTTCTATAATATTCATTCATTTTCTGTAGAGCAGTGTCAATAATTTCAAAGTGATGACGATCTGATTTAACATCCCACGGTTCATACTTTTCTGTGGCCTGATGAGTTTTTGAAACTGGACTTTCATGTATATTTATTCTCTGAAGATTATTTTTTCCATGAGAAGTCAAATATTTGTCTGGCGTGGGAATATTTTTTTCATGTACAGGCATTTTTTCTTCTACAGTAGATTTTTCGTTTTGTTCAAGAGAAGCATCTACTTTCTTATATCTTTCATCAGGAGGAATTATAAGACGATCACGAGCCTCATTACCGATTTCTGTTTCATCTATATTCACTCCCGTTATTATCACATCAATGAGTTTCAGAATATCTATTACTGGGCTTTCTTTATTTAGGAAATTACGAGCTGAATTAGCTGCTTGATCAGAAATTGCTGGATTTGAATCGACTGCTGAAAGCTTTCTTCGAATTGAATTCTGAGAAGCGTTATAAGGAAAAGGTTGTATATCTGTATTTTCATCAACCAACTTGTCTGAAATTTGACTACTCAAATCAGAATTTTTCTCTGAAGTAATTTTCCGTTTCATTACCTTAGCTGTGTCTTGACTCGAATAATGAGGATCATACTCTATTCCGTAATTTAGCAAACCCATGTCCTGATGATTTTTTCTTGTATTTATTCTATATTTTAAGCTGGGTAAATAGTGTAATTTTATTGGTTCTTGATCACCTTCTCCAGAAGAGAATACTTCTGAAAATCTAGTATAATAGTTAGAATCTGGATATTCTTTTTTAATTCGTTTAGCTTTTCGATGAATCTTTTTTCTATTTATTCTAGATCTCAAGCTGGGAAAATAGTGTAATTTTATTGGTTCTTGATCATCTTTTTCAGAAGAGAAGCCTTTTTGGAATTTAGTATAATAGTTAAAATTTGGATATTCTTTTTTAATTCTTTCAGCTTTTGGTGATTTTTTTAGTCTTTTGAAAATATTAGAAAATTTCGTGAAAAAATCTGGTTTTGGTCTTGATTTCGAACGAGATAAAATACTTGATCTTCGTGCTCTGTGCTTTATACGGAAAAATGGATTTTCAGAAAGACATCGATTCAAAATTTGACCCTTTTCTGCATTTTTGATCGTGTTAAAAGAAGATGTGGATTCATCTAGAGATTTAAAAATATAATATAAAATAATTTATTTAAAAAATAATTTTATTTTTAATATTTAACTAATACCTCCAATTTTTCCTTGAATGTCGAGTTCGGATATTTCCTCAATATTCTCGCTTTGATGCAATTCGTTTCTGTTTTTGCAAACTTGAAGTTTTTCTTCATATTTGTCACATTTCTCTCCATTTAGAGTAAATAAGAATCCAATTAAAAAATAAAAAGGAATGCGATACATCTTATTTTTGATAATTAGAAAGTCAATTTCTGAATTTGTGCTCACTCTGAAGTGCAGGTGAAATGAGACTGAAGCTTATTATAAGAAATGACATAAATTCCCTGCGTCAGCAAAAAAACATGAGTCAATGAGACTTCGATGAAAGTTCGGTTATGTACGTGATGCAAAAATTTGATGACGAATGTATAAATTTTGTATAGTAGCTACAGAATGACAAATATTATTATTATATTATAATATATTATTTAAAAAATTGATTTCTGTGAATTATTCTTGTCTAAACAATTTTTGGTTTGAGCTCATTTCTTTTTTAACGAAATTAAACTTTTTTTCAAAGTAAAGAAAATTGTATCAAAAGGATTTAAGACTGGTAATAGATGGTAATTTAATCAAATTCACTAATAGTAAAAAATTTAGATATGTTTGAATTGAAAAAATGATAGTTATAAATAATTATAATTCATGGTCCTTCCAAAAAGAGAAGTTAATCGAGGGAATTTGATCACATTTCACAAGTGGATTCCTGAAACAAAATTAATGTCTTCATTTTTATAATATTTTACTTCAATTTTCATCATAGAGATTAAAAATAATACTTTTTGGAAATTTGTACGAATCCCTTAAGTTGCATTGACTTTATATCATTACTATTGTCGCACATCAGCCTGGAGATGCTCGCCTTTCGAATTTCATTCAGCTGTTCTAAATAAAGGTGTTTTAAAATCATTTTCAAAAAATAAATCGATATTAAAATAATTGCTATTTACCAATTGAAAAAGATGTATCAAAATCTCCATTTTCATACCAGAAACGATCTCCTACCCTCGTCCTGAAAAACTGTTCGTTTAATATGCAAAGTAAGGTTGGTCCAACCAAAGTATCATGAATATGTTTCTCTAAAATCGCACCAACTCCTAAATCTACATCTTCCGGTGTCTCGTACAATTGTGATAATATTTCGACATTCTAAATTAAAAAATAAAAATTAGACAAAAATTTCCAAAAATTGTATTATTATATGTTTTTATATTCTAGTTTAACCTTAGGAGAAATATAATCTAAAAAATCTTTCCAGTTTGAAGCTTTCCGAAGTCCACAATAAACACGATATTTGTTATAGGATGCAATTCCACGTTCTCGACTTCTGTGAATATCAATAGCTCGTAAGTCTAGTCCCGAGTTATTTTGACCCAGAGACATGAAATTAGTAATCTGAAAAAATTACTTTATTATAATTTAAAAAGGAACTATAATTTAATTAATAAATAAGGAAATTAAACAAACATTTCACCTCTTTCGTGTAATACTGATCGGCTGCTTCTTGAGCCTGTGTACATAATCCTCTAGAAAGATCGTCAAAATTATTGTTTTTCTCAACAATAGTTAAATTGTCCAAATGGTCGCTTAATCTCAAATGGGAAGAAGAATATCTTGACTCGTTTACTAAGCTAAAATTTTAATGCAGATTTAATTAAGCTCAGTCGCTGAAATATTTGTTTTCTCTGAATCAATTTCATACATACTTGAGATTTCCAGCGATAAAGGTATGGAAGTAGCGAAAAGCATCAGTCGCAAATTCAATCGAAACACTCGGATTCACGGAAGAGTCGTAATCGTTAACGAAATTCTTAGTGTTGTAAATAATTTTTTGATTATGTGAATTCCTAACGCCTGTAAAAACATAATTATATAGATATTTTCAAAATTAATCAATATTATTATATAAATAATAATCTAAGATTCATTAAGTCTGCCCACATTGATGCTTCTATGTTTCCGCTCGCGTTTAGCGTGTTTTTTGTCCAGCGAATTTTTCTACCATGTCAATGTGAAAGTATATCAGTATATTAATTTTTACTTTGAATTAAAATTACTCAATTTTTGAATGCGTCATGCACAAATTGAAAATTATTAACTTTTAACTTCTTAGTTTAGATATCCTAATTTAAAAACGCTTCAATTTTGTAACGAAGTTTGAAATTGTCCCATTTTTAAGGCTTCAAGTTTGAGCTTATTAATTTAGAAATTTTCCAATTAGAAAACATACAATTTTCAAGAAAATAATTACTTAACTTAAAAAGTCCACGATATTTTAATTTCTTCAATTTTAGCAGTACAAATGACAGGGATTTTTCTTAACAGAAATTACATTTTCTCGTGTTTCTGTAGCTTCTTATGTCTCTATATCCCTAACCTCATAAAATATCTAGTTTCCTTACAGGCATAGTTTCTAGTAGTTCTCTGACCTTAAGATCATACACCCCTCTAGCATTCTAAATACCCAGTCTTCATTCATCGCCTGAAACATGAACCGTGTGTACGCCTTTCGTCAATTAAACTTTCAGTCCTACCCAACTCTATTTTATTGTTTGTATTATTAATTGTTTAAATTGGTCGCTCAAATACTACCTTCACGCGAGAAGTTTATTTTTTTGGTTGGTATTTTATGATGTAAGTAGGGAAAATATATCAATCTTGTTGTGGACTCTTTTTTTAATTTTCAATTTTTAAAGTAATATTTTTAAATCGATCCGATTGTAAAATGAAAATTTTAAATTGAAACACATACATATTTGACTGGAAAATTTCAAGAATGAATAATAATTCTAAAGGATGTGTTGAAACTAATTATGAGTGATATGAAATTAGCAACTGTGTTGTTCAAAATAAAAAGAGATAAAAATGAAAGTATTCGGAACTAATACTTCAGCAATTTAATCATTTTTCTTAATTTTCAACGGTCACAGTAATTTTATTGTTTTGAATTTTCATTTAAAGGGAACAATTTTCTAGTCTTTCCTTTCATAAGTTTTAGTTTTGCAATTAGAATTTTAATGGATGAATTTTGTCAAGTATAATTAACAATTTGAAAATGCAATGACTTTTTAATTTACTCAGAATAATTCAAATTTGGACGAGTTTCAATATAAAAAAGTTGTACTATCACTTTATTTCAGTTTGAAATGAAGTATTCGTTATTCAAAATATAGAAGTATTTTATTTTTTTTAAATAGGTGCAAAAATTTGTTTCACTCAATTAATAAGCGCAGCTTAAGGTTAAAAAAAAAGAAACGAATTTTAAAAAAATGGCGGTTTATTTTAATTTAAACAATCGCAAAATTGAATGATTTTAATTAAAATGTTAAAAATAGGACAATTTCAAAACGTTCATAATTGAATAAGTAAGGTTCCAAAATTTTCAATTCAACTAATTTTTTATTCGAAGCGATACAAAGACCATATGAAATTGAAAACTTAGTTGCCTGTTTCTTTGTCAAAGCTTCTAAAATTCTAGAATTTTAAATTGTTATTGCATAAAGAAATTATGCTTTATCATAAAATAAAAGTACCGACCTTTTCACCATGCAAAGAAATTATAAACCTTTTAAATTGAATTATGTAAAAAACACTTAAGATAAAAAGTAATTTTAAGCAGGAAACATAAAAATGCAACAAATTTGGCTACGGAATTAAACAAATTTAGCGTATCCGATCTTCTTTTAAAATTGAAAAAGCTTAATTTTCAAGGAATTTGAGTTATTCAAACTTTTTTATACTCAAACGCTTTAAAGTTTCAATTATTTGAATTGGATTTTTTAAAAATAAGAATGTCACCATTTTTAACATCTAAATTAATTATACTTTCCTAAATTTAACAATTTCAGTTTGAGTTATAAAGTTACTAATGAAAGATAAAAATAAAAAATTTATCGTGCAAAATGAGAATTTAGATTAATTATGGTTTCAAAAATATTTGAAATTTAATATTAGTTTCTTATCATCAGTATTATTATGTTATCTGAAATATAGAAGTATTTTATTTTTTAAAATAGGTGAAAAAATTTGTTTCACACAATTAATAAGCGCTGGACTTAGAGTCTCTTCTGATGGCCAGGATATTTAAGCAAGTCTCCCATGAAATATAGAATCTTGTGTGTGTTTGTGATTATGTTCCCAGCAGAGTCGAACATTTACTTGAGAAAAGTTGTAAATATTTAAAAAATATATATAAATAAAAAATAAAATAAAAATTATATTTTAAAACAAACTCCTTCGCAACATGCTAAAATCCTTGTAAAATCCCGTAAAATCTGACCAAGCACCTTAAAATCCCTTGAAATCCTTTAAAATATGCTAAAATCTTTGAAATCTATTGAAACCTACAAAAATCTATTTATATCCATGATTTCAGTGCAAATTCTCTGAAATCTATTGACAAATTTGCAATTTTTGACAATTTTATAAATCATTATAAAAGTGAGCTTAATTTTAAGATTGTCGGTATAGAGTGTACATTTTTGAAATTCATTAAAATTTTATTAATATATTGAATCTCGTGAAATACCCAAATAAAATTTTAAATCTAGTATAAAATCTTAAAATCTTTAATATCTTTTAACATTTCCTTTAAAACATTTCGCAAAATTCCTACAAAATACCTTGAAATGCATTTAAATCCCGTAAATTATCTTAAAATTTGGAATATCTCTTAAAATATTTTCAAAAATTTCTAAAACTTTGAAATTCTCTAAAACCTTTAAAACTTCTTAAATTTTCTTAAAATCTCTTGAAATCTTTATAATACACCGAAATTATTTATAAAGTTTTTTAATTCTCCCAAAGGTTTCAAACTCTACAAAATCCTTTCAAGTCCCTGACATTAGTTTACATATATCCTTAAAATTGCTAAAAATCTCTTGAAATTATTAGAAATGTCTGGTAGTATTTTAAAAAATTTTGAATTTTAAGATGGCAGATATTATTTGAGCCAATCTATTATAATTTTTTAGTCCTTTAAACTAAAATTTGTTTGGCTTACAGTTACAATACGATTCTTCATACTCTTTTTGTTGCGAATAAGCCTGACCTATGACCTGCAAAAATGCTTGATAAACGTGAATTAATCATAAATTGGTTTTTGTTTTCACAGGTAACCCTGAAATATTTTATATTTATATCTACAATTTAGCTGCTAATATCATGCAATAATTTTCAAATTATAGCCTTCATGATTCAAAAAAGTTCAATTTAAATCCTCACGAATCGATAATAGGTTTAAAATTAAATATTAAAATTGGCAGGATAATTTCACTATCAAATCGTTGAAAATGTCATATTGCAAACCGTGATATTCAGTTTTATATTTAATGATTTTATGACTTTAGATATAATTATTCTAGATTGTTTGGTTTCTATTTAAAAGGTACACAATTTTAACTTAAATAAATCAATTGTATTTTTTATTAAACATTTTCAATTTAAGTTCATCCAGAATAAATCCAAGATA
>JAWWLR010000128.1:10869807-10880538 GCA_035041075.1 Acraspis erinacei
GTCGTCCCGAAATTCGGGATGACTAGCCCAAGATAGAAAAAATGCTATTTATCCCGAAATTCGGGACGACTAGACGCTGCCTTATAAAAAATATGAACCGAAACTAAAGTTCCCAATTGCTGGTCATGCCTTATTTAACCTGAAGTAACATGAAATGGTTCTTCTTGCATAGAAATGCTTTATAAATATCCAATCACGAAGAGTTTTATTTTTTAATACATGATATGTACCTCTCAATAACTTTTATCTATAAAATTGATATAATTTTAATTTAAAATTATAGTTTTGAATCCGCAATTCTGAAATAGTTTAATTTTGGAGGTCTTAAAACTAAATTCCTACGATTTCAGAAGTTTTAATTCGAAAATATTTGTTTTCAAGTTTCTCCATTTTTTAATTTTCAATACAAAACGTTACGAATTTTTTCATTTTTAGTTTGTCATGTTAGTTTTTCTAACCAGATAAAACTAATTTAAAATTCAAAATTCCTAATGCTTTTTTTAGAATTATTACATTTTTACGAGCATTAAATTTGAAACTTATCAGCTGTTATCTCAGTTTTGGTCATTCGATAGGTTTCGTGCGGATACATAACATACATATACTATCTTCTTCAACGATTAATGACTTACAGTATCAGTTCAAAAAATGTAGTCTTTTAATTTAAAAAATATATACTCCTTGGAATATTATAAGGTCACTGGGTGAACCTTTTGAATTCCATGAAATATTTCAAAATCCTTATGAAGAGTAATAAATTCTTTGCAACCCCATAAATTATGCTTTAATCTCAGAAAAGCCTATGATATCTTTAAAATAATATTAAATCTAAAATGTTAAAGAGAATTAAATATTCCTTAAAACAATTAAAATCCTTACAAATTCTACGAATTTCCTTGAAAGCTTTGGAAATCCTTTAAATTCCTTTAAGTCTATTGAAATCTCTGGAAATTTTTTAAATCTTTTAAACTCTTTCAAGAAAATTGGGTAGAAAGGCCTTTAAGGCCTAATTTAAATTCATGCCCACATATTTCTCAAATCTGTTCACGAATTCCTGGCCTTTTCCCGCATTTTTCAAGGTCCACTAAATTCTCGGCAAATTTTCCGATCTCCTGGCTCACTAGGCACCCTGCGTTTATCGAAATGTTTTGTTTGTTTTAATGAAACTTATATCCGTTTTCGACAATGAGATACAGCTAATGATTTATTCATTATTATTATTTTGATTGATTTATTATTTATTTTTACCAAAAAAATACTTAGCTGCGGTCTTGAAGAACGGCCTCAATTGTTTAAAAAAACACAATATTTTTAATAAAGGAGCATCCATTAATTAAGTAAGGCTTTTTCGAGAGGAGGGTGACTTAGTTTTAAATCTCTTACAAAATTGTAAAGTCCCGTAAAAACCTTTATCCCTTCCAATCCTTTAGAATATGTAGAAGTATTTTAAAATAGATTAAAATCTTTTGAAAGCCATTAAAATTCCTAGAAGTCCCTCATTATCCGTTATAATATACAAAAATCCTTTGAACTTCCGTTAAATCTTTCGATATCTTAAGAACTCATCTAAGACCGTAGATGTACTTTGACATATTTTGAATTCTCTTAGAATCGTTTTAAATCCTCTAAAATCATAGAAACACATTCAAATCTCTTAAAATCAGTTAAAACCCTTTGATATCTTTGCAACTCTTGTAAAACCCAATGGAATCTCTTTAAATCCCTTACAAATCTTGCAAAATCCCTTCAAAAATTGAGATTTTCTCTGAAATTGTACTAGGTACCTCAATTGACTTACAATCTATATTTTAAACTATATTGCAGGTCGAGTACAAGGGAAAAAAATGAATTCCTTTCATTCGTCAGACGATTTGGAGTTTTATCCAAATGAGTGTATCGTTTGTCACAAAATGAGATATTTGAAAAGATGCAGTCGTTGTAATATGATCTCCTATTGTGGAATACCGCATCAAAAAGAACATTGGCCCAAGCACAGTGATTTGTGTAGAATTATCTCAACCATTTTAAAAGAAGGAGGAGTCACGCACATTTTCGAAAAACTGCGTGATGCTAATCCATCAACCTGGAAAATACAGCGCGTGTCTATCCGAAACTTAGTGGAACTGAAACTCAGACGACCTCTTCTAGTGATAGAAGATTTGATGTTCAGATTTCCACGATCATGTTTCGTTTGCTACGAATCCAGGCAAGATTTATTAACAAATTGTGCAGGTTGTCCATCCACGAGTTTTTGCAAGGATCATCCAAACAGTCCTGTACACGACAAAGATTGTGCGATTATAAAAGAATGTCACAAAATTGCACTTAGTCCTGATACCAGATCAGTAAATTTTTTGTTCACCATGTCTTCAGTCATAAATAACACAAAAGTTTTCAAATACTCGAGGCTGCCTTCTTCATTGAGAGAATATTTATGCAACTTGGCCAAACCTACATGCAAAATCACGGAAAAATTGACACTCAACATATCTGATTTTTTTACTGCAACAATTCACAGCTCTCTGCGGATACTTGGCTTACACTCTCTTTCTCAACTAACTCTTCACATAGGAAATTACGGATTGCCAGTCAAGATTACAGATCCCTCGGAGAGTCTTTTACATTTACTCCCAAATTTGAAAGAGCTGCGAATTTTGATGGTAGACTATAGTTATGACATAAATTTTGATAAGGAAACTAATGTGAAACTTTGCACAAAGTGTCGTTCTGGGAAAAGAAAATTAAGTGTGGAGTCTCTGGATTTTCCTTACGAAAAATATATGCAAAGAAGGGATTACGAGAAACCGGATCTCGTGATTTATACTAATAAGGAGTGGCCGGAGAAGATTGAGCGTGAACTTTATGAAGATTGGAAAAAAAATGCTGATGAGATGGTCGAAGTTTAATCTTCCGCTAGTGGTGACAAACTTTACAGAAAGAGAAAATGCTCTTCTAATGCAGAAGCCGCTTTCTTTTTTTTTTAATTTGAGATCTGCTTAAATGGATACAATCCTTTTGCATCTTTAGCTTACATCAGAGCTTGGGAAGATGGAGGTGTTGGATTTTCTAATCAGTATCTGACTATTATTAAATCACAGGCTGAATTACCGGAAGGAGTGGAAATTTCTAAAAAGGATGGGAAGCTGCATAAAAAATTCTTCTACGCTGGCGTTTGTTTTGTGTGTCAATCTACTACTACTACTACTACAATAACTTGAAAACGCTGCAAGATGATTTTTTACTGTGGAAAAGCTCATCAAGCTGAGAATCAAAATCAGCATAAGTATATTTGTAAAGTTATTTTGGGAATGCTAAATGAAAGCGGGGCACCGAATCTTTTTGATAAGTTGAAAACGACTAATTCGGAATCCTGGTTAAAAGTCAAGATGGATTTGATGAGGAAACCTCAATTGAAACTTAGAAGGAAGCTTTTGGATTATGAAGCACAGATTTTCCTCTTTCCAAAAACATGCTTTGTTTGTCACGAGAGCGATTTGAGTGTGTTGAGAAATTGCGCATGCGGGGTAAGAATAGAAACTTTTTATATCTTTGTAAAACGTTTTCTATTATTTGACCTACTTTTTTTAATTGTACACACGACAGTGTTACCTGAGGTAGAGTTCTAACAAATGTTGTTTTTTTTATTTAAGAAACTTGAAAAGTAAACTCAAAACAATTTCAGTCAATCAATTATATATTTGCCATCTTTATGGTTTGTAAAAAGAGACTGAAAAGGAAAGACTTCGTCGAGGCTAAAAAGTACATAAGAACTTGTGGACTGACTTGATACTTTTTTTAATGCCCTACCGAGGGTTTGGCAACTCTAGTTCGAATATTTTACGAAGGTTTCAGAAACGTTCGAAAAAATTTGAAACAAAAGATTTCGAGAGCACTGGAGCACACAATAAATGTGTACAATAGAATACAATAATATGCAAATTGTAATTATTTGCATTCTTGTATATTTTTGTAATTTTATATTTTACGTTAAACAAACATATAGAATTATAGAAAATATCAAAAATATTTCTGCCAGAGTTCACAAGTTTTTGCAAACAATTTTAAAAGTATATACAAATTTTTACCAAAAATTACAATTTCAAAATTGTTGTATTTAATCGTAATTTATTGTGTTTATTGTGAAAAGACATTATCAAGAGAAGAAATCGAATTTTTCTTTGAAATTGATTCCAAATATTTTACAAAAATTTCAAAGAATTCAGAAAATTTTGTCAAAAGATTTAAAAAATTTCAGATATTTGAAAAGATTTAAGATTTCACAGATTATCAAAAAATTCACTGATATCAAAGATTACATAAAAGTTTCAATGTTCACAAAGATTTCAAAAGATTTGACAAATTTGAGAAAGATTTCGAAAAGTGTAACAATTTCGCGAAAATTTTTAATATTTCAAACATGTGTACAAACATACAAAGGATTTGATCAATATTCCACAAAGTTTTCTGAAGGATCTCATTAAAATCTTTAAAATCGGCCACATTTTTCTGAAATCTTTAAATTTTAATATTTCATTGGAATTATTTACAAAGATTTAATTATTTCAGATATTTGAAAAGATTTCAAAGATTTCATATATATTTAAAAGTTTTCACAGATTTTAAAACCGGGAATTTTACCAATTTTAAGGGGGAAAAATCTGTACAGTTAACAATCCGTAATTCGAAAATCTTTCACTTACAAATGTTCCAATTTGGATTTTAGGTTTTAAGCGTACATTTTTGATTTAAAGAATTTTAAAATGCAATTTTAAAGATTTAAAAAATTAAAAATTATTAGCGTTTAACATCGAGGATTTCGGATAAAAAACTTTTTAGTTGATCAGAAAAATATAAATTATAATGATTTTCAACATCAACTATACATTCAGGGCAGGGATTCCACTCGAATCCTGCAAAAAAAATCCCTGATAATTACAGGTTTTTTCCAGGTATCTTAAGCTTTTTCCAGGTATGATTTTTCGCGAGTTTATTACAAATAATGTCCCTTCTTATTTTATAGGAATTTAATTAATATTATAAGATATTCTTAAATATTTTAACACGATAGATTAAATAAATAATTAAAGAATGCTAAAGAAATAATTCATCATTTCTCGAATTTGTCTCTAAAGTACATAAATTTGAATAAAAATTCAAACACATTTTCACTTTATCTACTTTTACCTACAATTAACATTAAAATTAAATTGAACCGCTTGAAATTACTAACTTTTCACATAGAAATTTGGACTTTCAAAACGATACATGAATTTTCAAGCAAAAGGATTTATTCTCTACGAAAAAAAACTATTTTTCGAACAAACAGCTGAATTTTAAACTAAAAAATATCACTTTTCAAACAAAAATGGAATAGTTAAATTTTCAGTTAAAAAATTATTCTTACAACAAAAAAACAGATTTATTTTTCAAAAAAATTTAATTTAAACTTTAACCAAATAGTTTTATTCTCAAACAAGATGAATTAATTATTGAAATTATAAGAAAACAAATGGATCTTTTAAACAAGACGATTAATTTTCAAACAGGAAAATTAATTTTCTAGCAAGAGACGATTTTTAAATTAAATATATGAATTTTTAAACAAATAATTAATTTTGTTAACAAACAATTGAATTTTCAAAAAAATATATACATTAATTCTCAAATAAATAGTTGAATTTTCAACCAAAAGGATTAATTTTCTACCAAAAAGTCGATTTAAAAACAAAATAGATTAATTCTCAATCAAAGAATTGAATTTTCAACTGAAAAACATCAATTTTCTAACAAACAGCTGAATTTAAACTAAAAAATTACACTTTTCAACTAAAAATGGAATAGTTCAATTTTCAGTTAAAAAAATTATTCTTACACACACCAAAAAAACAGATTTATTTTTCAAAACAAATTTTATTTAACTTTTAAGCAAACAGTTTCATTTTCAACCAAAAAGATGACTTAATTACTAAAACGATCAATAATTAATTGCAATTCGAGAATTTTTAAGCAAAAAAATGGATTTTTAAACCAGACGATTCATTTTCAAAAACGAAAATTAATTTTCTAGCAAGAGACGATTTTTAAATTAAACATATGATTTTTAAAATAAACCATTGAATTTTCAAAAAAAATACATTAATTCTCAAACAAATACTTGAATTTTCTACCAAAAGGATTAATTTTCTACCAAAAAGTCGATTAAAAAAAATACATTAATTCTCAATCAGAAAGTTGAATTTTCAACTGAAAGAGATCAATTTTCAAACAAATAGCTAAATTTTTAACTAAAAAATATCACTTTTCAACCAAAAATTGAATAATTAAATTTACAGTTAAAAAAATTTTTCTTATACAAAAAAAACAGATTTATTTTTTAAACAAATTTAATTTAAACCAAATGGTTTTATTTTCAACCAAAAAGATGAATTAATTACTAAAATGATCAAGATTTAATTGCAATTCTAGAATTTTTAAGCAAAAAAAATGGATTTTTAAACAGGAAAATTAATTTTCTAGTAACAAAGTCGATTTTTAAATTAAATATATGAATTTTAAAACAAATAATTGAATTTTCAACCAAAATGATTAATTCTATCAAAAAGGCGATTTTAGAAAACAAAAATTCATTAATTCTCAATCAAAAAGTTGAATTTTTAACTGAAAAATATAATTTTTTAAAGAAATAGCTGAATTTTGAACTAAAAAATATCAATTTTCAACAAAAAATGGAATAGTTAAATTTTGATTAAGAAAAAAATTTCTTTCAACGGAAAAGATGCATTTTTTAATATAATGAATGATGCAATATTAAATTGGATTAAGTAACATTTCAGTTTCAAAAATAAATATATATAAATGTAAATAAAATTCATTAATTTAAAAAAAAATTTCAATTTAATTTTGAATCTTATACTGGAATAGTAAATTTTAAACCAAGAAAATGAATTTTCATAAAAGAAGATTAAATTTCGATTTAAAAAAATACGATTCTTCACAAAAAACATACATTAAATAGTTAAAATTTTAAATAGAAAAAAAAGTTCAACCAAGGAGACGAATTTTAACTAAAATGGTGGAATATTTACCTGGATTAGTTGAATTTTAAGTTTAAAAACATTACATTTAAAAAAAAATTGTTAACCAAAAATTAAACAGATAAGCTTTCAGTTAAAAAAATGTTTAAGAAAACCAGACGAATTATAAAAAAAGTTGAAGTCCCAACAAAATTTTGCCTGCAATTTAATCTTTTCTTAATTTTTTTGATGAATCTTCTTTGTTAAAATTCTCTTTTTTTGTTGAAAGTTAATTTCTTTATCGACAAGTTTAACTATTCAGTTCAAAATTCGTATTTTTTTGTAAAAAAAATTCTTCTATGTTAAAATTTCATTTTTTGGTTACTAGTTTAACTATTTTCTTACATTTTTTTAAATTCAAATTAATTTTCTTATCTGGAAATTTAAACAATCCGGCGCTTGATTGCAAATTTATCTTTTTTGGTTGAAACTTTTCTCATGTTTAAAAATTAACTTTTTTACAGGAAATATAATTATTCCAGTTTTGGGTTGAAACTTGATCTTTACAGATGAAAATTCATATTCTTGTTCGAAAATTGAACTGTTTGGTTCAAAATGGATTTTTTATTGGAGATTCATCACTATAATTAAAAATTCATTTCTTTGCTTAAAAATCGAACTAGTTTGTTGAAAATTAATTTTTTAACAATTAATATATCTATTCCATTTTTGGTTGAAAATTGAGCTTTTTTTAGTTGTAAATTCGGTTTTTTTGGTAAATAAAACATTAATCTTGGTTAAATTTGGTTGTTAAAGCCTTCTTACTTTAGTTGAAAATTCATTTCTTTGGTTGAAAACTTAAACACTTTCTTTGGTTTTGGTTGAAAATTGATCTTCTTTAGTTGAAAATTTAATTCCTTTGTACAAAAGTAATTTTTTGTATGATTAAAAATTAATTTTTTCTCCTGTAAATGTAACTACTCAACTTTGGATAGAAAAATCGTATTTTTTGGCAGAAAATTAATCTTTACGATTAAAAATTCATCTTCTCGGTCAAAAATTTAATTTTGTTGTTTAAAATTAATTTTCTTCTATTGAAGATTCATCATTATAGTTTAAAATCCATTTTTTTGTTAAACATTTAAACACTTTGTTAAAAATTCTTTTTTTTTCTTGAAAGTTAATTTCTTTAACCTAAAGTACATGAATTTGAATAAAAATTCAAACACATTTTTATTTTATATACTTGTTCTTAAAATGTATTGCATATTTGGGTAAAATAATGTGAGTACTATATTAAAATTTAACTTTAACCGCTCCAAATTCCTAACTTTTCACGAAGAAATTTGAACTTTCAAAAAGAGTTGAATTTTCAACCAAAAATGGAATAGTTAAATTTTCAGTTAAAAACATTATTCTTACAAAAAAAAAACAGATTTATTTTTCAAACAAATTTGAAATATTTTTTTAATCTCTGTTTGTGAAATCTTTTGTATTCGTTTTAAATAATGGAAATCTTTTTAAATCTCAAATTTATTTAAACCTTTTGAAATTGTTTAAAATCCTTGAAATCTTTGTGAAATCTGTTTTGAAATCTTGATAAAATCTTTGAAATATTTGTGAAATAATTCTTCAATCTTTGCTTGTGAAATCTTTTGTGTTTGAAAGAATTTAAATGAATTGGAAAAAATGTTTCAAAAATACAAAAAGTTCCATTGACTTCCGTGAAACTCGATTGAAGGAATGGAAAACAATTTTTTTTAAACATAATAGAATTCTGTAAATTTATAAATAAGCTTAGAAAAATTCAAGGGATTTCAAAGAATTTAAAGAAATGCCTAAGAATTCAAGGTGAGTTTAATAGACTTGAGGATCAATTAAATAAAAACTTTTAAAAATTAAAAAAAAATCACTGAATTAAGTAGAATTGAGTGAATTTAGGATTCAAGTTAATTACAAAAATTCAAGAGATATCAAAAGAATTTAAAAGAATTTAGAGCGAATTCAAAGAAAAATTTTAAATCCTTGCAAATCTTTAAAATCCTACTAATTTCTAATACAAGTAGTGGCTAATGATTACAAAACCATACAAGATAAATTCAAAAGAATTCAAATGAGTTGGAACAATTTTAAGGATGCAAAAAAAAACTTGATTGATGACAATAAACTTTAAGTGAATTTAGAGAAATTTGAAAGGAATGAGAAGAATTAGATGAAATTCATAAAAAAAATCAACCTGGATTTAAAAAGCAATCAAGAGAATTGAAAACAATTGAAAAGAACCGGAACATTTTGTTTAATTCTGTAGAATTGAGTGCATTTAGAAGAATTCAAATGAATTCAAAAGAATTTACGACAAATTAATAAGAATTTAGTGCGAATTACAAATGAATTGTACAGAATATTACAAAATCTCTTCTAATCTTCGAAATCCTACGAAATCACTCATGTCTGGTGAAAAAATTCTTTGAAATCCATTAAAAAATGAAAATCTCTTAAAAATAAAAAAACCCCTGGAAAACCCTTGAAATTGTTTGAATCTCTTGAAATCTTTTAAAATATCCTAAAATATTTCAGCCTTTGAACGGCTTTAAATTATTGAAATAAATAAAAAATTTCAGGGAATGTTTTTAAATTTCTCAAAATATTTCGAATCCTTTGATATCTTTTGAAAAAAGCTCTTGAATCTTGTCAATGCACTTGAAAACGCCTGAGAATCTTTTACAATATTCTCAAGTATTTTAAATCCTTTAAAACTCATTAAATTATTGAAACGAATAAAAAATTTCTTTGTAATCTTTTAAAATAATTACAAATTATTTAAAATCTTTTACACTTCTCTGCAACTTTTTGAAGCTATTTAACATGCAAAGGAAATTGAAAAGAAAAATACGTTAAAATATCGCCAATCCTTTAGTCATTTTATCAATTGATCCCTAGGATAAATTAAAAATAAAATTAAAAAAAAAATTTTTAATACATGGAATTAAATAGAAAAGAGTAAATTTATAGAAATTCAAGTGAATAAAAAAACTTCCAGTGAATTAATAAAATCCAAGAGAATTCCAAATAATTCAGGGTGAATTCCAAATCATGGAAATCTTTTGCAATCGCAAATTTATGGAAACCTTTTAAAGTTGTTTAAAATCCTTGAAATCTTTGTTAAAAAATATCTTTAATCTTTGTTTGTGAAATCTTTTGTTTTTGTTTTCAATCATGGAAATCTTTTAAAATTTTTAATTTATTGAAAACTTTTGAAATTGTTTAAAATATTCTATATCTGATAATCTTTTAACTTCTTGAAAGCTTCTGAAATCCTTATTAATTCTTTGAAATATTTATTTAATCATTGTTTATGAAATCTTTCGTATTCGTTTTAAATCATGGAAATCTTTTGAAATCTCAAATTTATTGAAACCTTTTGAAATTGTTTAAAACCTTAAAAATCCTCGAAAGCTTGGTGAAACCTATTGAAATCTTTTGTATTCGTTTTAAATCATGGAAATCTTTTTAAATTTTCAATTTATTGAAACCTTTCAAAATTGTTTAAAATATTTTATATCTGGTAATCTTTTAAATTCTTGAACTCTTCTGAAATCCTTATTAATTCGTTGAAATATTTGTGAAATATTTCTTTAATCTTTGTTTTGGAAATCTTTTGTATTCGTTTTAAATCGTGGAAATCTTTTGAAATTTCAAATTTAATGAATCCTTTTGA
>JAWWLR010000128.1:10899514-10909881 GCA_035041075.1 Acraspis erinacei
AAACATTTTTATTTAATAAATACATTTTTTAAGGGGTCTGTCTTAGTCCTAGAAACAATGTTAACGTGTGAATGAAACTTTATAAACTATTTTCAACTTTAAATTAACTATATAATAATATATTCTTAATTGAAGGCTTTTATTCAATTTAAAGTATTTTTTCAGTCTAAAATATTGAATTTTTAAAGCATTCAATTAGAAATTTTTGAATTAAGAAGAATATTAATTATTGAAAATTAAGCAATATTTGACTGTTCATTTAAGACAAGTAAATTTAAAACAAATATTCAAAAGTAAACAATTTTAAACTGAATTGTTTGACATAGAAAGCCTGTAATCGTTGAAATTGCGAATATTTTGGAAACTTCGAACGTTACAGTTTTAATTTTTGTGTTTGAAAAATGTTTGATTTGCAAGTGAAATTGTTGAATTTTGATGTATAGTTTACAAATGAAAATTTATAGGCAATATTTAAGCAATTTTAAGAGAATTTTAGGAGTTTTTAAAAGATAGAAAATTATCATCTTAAGAAAATATTTTTATTCTTTTGAAGTCTTTCACAATTCTTGAAAAGCTTCTAATTTTTTGTTTAAAAACTGTAAAAATCTACATTTTGTTTTAAATGAAGCTATCCTTCCAAGTTTTAAATTCATTTTGAATATTTGAAAGCTTCTAAATATTTTTTGAAATTACCTAAATTTCATGTACAAATAATAAATGTTGAATTGTTATTTATACATAAAAATTTTCTAAAATTTCCAGGATTTCCTAAAAATTGTAGGAAAAATTCACTTAATTTTGACAGATATTTAGAAGTTCAGAAAAAAATTCAAACATAATTTTACATTTGAACAAATTTAAAACCACTTCCAGATTTCTTAAGATTTTGAAATAAAAGTTTGAAGCTTTTCATCGGTGTTCAAACTATTTAAAATGAAAATAATTGAATTTCTGATTTAAGAAGTGATCAGTTGAAAAAAAAATTCATTTTTTAGTGTTTCTAGCTTAAAATTCCTTAAAATTATATAATGTTGAACATTTTAAAGTTCATTGATTGATTTTTTAATTTAAAAACTTTTAAACTTCAAAATTCAACAGTTCCACTTTGAGTGCTTTAATTTGCAGCTCAGTTTTTATTACCTCAAATGGAACAAATTTTTAGCTTCGTTGATCGATTTTTTAAATTTCATTGACCGTGAAAAATGTTTGCGAACCGGGAAAAACCGGGAATTTTTTTCTTTGATAAAAACGGCAAACCTGTTTAAGTTGTGGAAATATGATTTCTGTTGTAAAAATTGCACTAAATTATTATAAAGAATACAAACACGTAAATTGTTCATCATTAACTGTGACTCTATGAACTCCTGGGTTTTAATTAATTATGTGTTGGTTTATTTAGAAGAAGATAGAATATTTATATTTTTATAATTTGCAGATTAATCAAAAATGGAATTTCATGCGAACGAGTGCTATATTTGCAAAAATACGAACTCTTTAAAAAGATGCAATCGTTGTCAAATGATTTCTTACTGTGGCACAAATCATCAAAAACAGCATTGGAAAGAGCACAAAGGAATCTGCAAGGTGATATCTACCATAATGCGAAAAAAAGGAGTCTCCCACATATATGAAAGACTGCGAGGTGCTGATTCTAAAACATGGATCCAACAGAGACATGAAATGTGTCTTACTGTGCAATTAAAACTGCGACGATCTCTTTTTCGCCATGAAATAAAAATGCTTCTAAGGCCGAGGTCTTGCTTTGTGTGTCACGACACCAGACACCAATTATTAACAACTTGTCCAAGTTGTCTCTCTGCTGATTTTTGTCAAGAACACGCCTCCAGTCCTGAACACGACAAAAACTGTCACTCTTTAAAATTCAGCCGAGATTTGGAGAAAAAGCTGGGTTCAGTTGAAACTAAGACTTTAGCCGCAGCCATTCGAGATACTATATTAGAAAATACTCAATTCGAAAATCCCCGTGATACTCCTGTTTCAATGCGGGAATATTTAGATGAAAAGGTTGAAAATGCAGACCATGAAGAAATAAAAATCTATATATCGAATACTTTGAGCATGGTATTAAGCATCTTCAATGCTTTAAAAAAACTCGACCTTCACACTGCTTCTGAAATGCTTTTGCATGTTGATTCTGGCATGTTTAGGCATTTTTCCGACTGGGAGTTTCTTCTCCACTTTCTAACCAATTTAAGCCTACTAAAAGTTGTACTCATCGAATATAATTATCACAAAAATGTAATTGTGGAAGTTGAGCTCTGCATAAAATGTCGTGCTAAGAAAAAAAAATTGACTGTGGAGACTAACGAGCTTGATTATAAGGATTACATTAAGAGTGAAAATTACCAGAAACCAGATCTCATTGCATTACACAATTACGAGCCTTCAACGAATAACGATATTGTTTTGAAGAATTGTTTGGAAAATTGGAGCCAAAACATTTGTCCTCTGGTGGTAACAACTGCTACGGAAAAAGATGCCATCTATGTAAGCGAAAGTTTGAGATCTACTTTTTGGCCTTCTTTGATTTTCTATGAAGGATACAACGATTTTGGATCTTTATGGCCTCAGATAGAGTGGACAGATGGTGGTATCTGCATACTTAATCAGTTTATAATCGTCACTAATGCTCGAGTCAGTCAATGCAAGGCTGGCATTTTGTTCATTGGCGCACCACTACTCTCCAAGAAAACAACAGGGGCCTCAAGTGGTCGAGACTTTTTTCACCCGAACGCTTGTCGAGTTTGTTGTTCCAAGAACGCTTCAATAATCTGTAATCTCTGCAACATGATTTTTTATTGTTCGAAGTCCCATCAAAAGAATGATTGGTCAGAACATAAAGATCTCTGCAAAGCGACTCAAAGTCTGTTGACTCATTCGGGATCTAAGACTCTTTTCGATAGCGAAATACAATTAATGAATGATCAGAAATTAGATCCTGCATCGTGGTTGCGAGCTAAATTGAATCTTATGTCAAAGGCGGAGATGCAACTCAGAAGAAAACTCGCAGCTTACGAAAAAGAGATGTTTCTCTTTCCGAAAACCTGTTTCGCTTGTCATGAAACTGATCAGAAAAAACTGAAGAGCTGCAAATGTGGAATCCATTTCTGTAGAGAACATGAGGATTGGCTTAACCACCAGATACTGTGCGAAGATTTTTCACTGAGTTTTCGATTGGCACAAATCAGCCAATTACCACATCAACCGCGCAATTCTATATTATTGCCAAAAAGAGAAGACAACTTCCCGGGCTCGATTGAGGAGTTCATTGACAGGAATTTGTTATGGAGAAATAAAGCTTCAGTAGAAGACATTCCTAATTTCCAGAAGATTTTGGAATCAGAATTACTAACAAGGCCTCTAACTTTAGCATATGCGATGAAAAAACTTGGACTTTTAATTTCAGAATCTGACGATCGAAGACTAGTGGTTCACGTGATTGGATCGAAGAATGCAGAAATTGCCACCGAAGAATATTGGGATGTATTATTGCACTGGGTGCAAAATCTGAAGAAGTTGATAATAGTTTTCGTTGGACTTGAGACTGATACGTTGTCTTTCAATTATCCTGATTGCACTGACATGAGAAAAAGAAATCTGAGCATGAAATCTTGGCCTATAAACTATTATCACTTTGTGGATACCAATTTTTTCCAAAAACCAGACATCGTCCTAGGATATAATCTAGATATCCACGAGTGTGAATTTGGATTATCAGATTGCACTTGTAAGGAAAATTTGTTTGCGGTAAGGAAATTAAATGTTCCTTTCGTAATGACAGCCGGAACTGAGGAACGAGTTCAAAAAGATCACGAAAGGCTTTGCGCAATTTTGGAAGAATCTGTGAAATATGAGTGTTGTAATCTTAATCCATTTGCTTCATTGGTTCCTGAAAGAGATTTTGAAACAGAAGGACTGCGGTATTCAAACAAGTTTCTGCTTACTTATTCTGGATTGGGTCAACACTTGACTGATGTGCCTAAATCAAATGAAATTTTTGTAGAGAGATCTCTAGATGCTGGAAATTCTGAATCGCAGAAAAATTTTGCAGAAATTCAAGTTTTAAAGTCTACAAGAGAATCAGTTGAAAATCTTGAAACTGCAAAAGATCTGAAAAGAGAAAATAAAGAATCTACAACTTCATCCAGGGATAGTTTTCAACAGGAAGAAGACAATATAATTTCTGAATTGGAAATTATTTTAAGCATTGAAAATGCAGAATCAGGTCTAAACGAAATGAGTATCACAAATAAAGAAATTAAGGGTAAAAACCCTAGAGTTGAAAATCTTGAATCTGGAAAAGAACCAGGAGTGGAAAGCAAGGAACCTTTCCCAAGAAAGTCCATAAATGATTGCAAGTGCAACTCAGAATCTAAATTTACTGATCCGATATTAAAGGAGAAATTTCTTCTGCAGGAACAAATTAAACTTCTGAAGGAAAATCTTCTACTTAAGGATGAAAATTTGCAACTGAAATTTGAAAATCTAAAACTTGAGGAAACTCTTCGTCTTCAAGAAAGTCACAATCTGACTGAAGATATTCGACTTGTAATACAGAATTCTATTCGTTCGGTGATGAAAGAACATCAATAATATTGATTCATTTTTTGTGATAAGGAACAAATAATCTTGATATTGTTGTTTTCATCTTTTTGCGCCAACGATTACTTATTAATATTTTATTTTACATATTATATTTTTATTGGCTATTAATCTCCGATTAATTGCATATGATGCTATTAATTTTTATCTGTAAACAAATATTTTAAATGTTGTGTAGTACAGTATCTTGTAATTTTAAAAGTTCTAAAGTTTAGACCTCACCCAAAAGCATCTCGTTTTTGCGCATGTTATCCAAAACTGTCTAATTTATAAATGATAAGATCTCAAAAGTTACAGATTTTGTAAATTCATAATGTTCAAATTTGAATAATTTGTTAATTAAACTCTTATAGATTGAATAAATTTATTTTTAATTGAAACCATTAAAAGTTGACAGTTTCATAATTTTGATTTTTACAAATTCAAATTGAAAATAAAAATAGTTAATCATTGAATAATTTAGGATTCAAGGATGAATTAATCTCTGTGAGATTTACTAAATCTACTTCAAATTAAAAGCCGCGATAGTTGGGCAATTTTAACTTTGAAGTCTTCAATATAAAATAATTTGAAATAGAAAATCTTCGAAGAGAAAGTGTTAGGTAATTTTATATTGGCACACTTAAATTTGTCTTGTTTCATATTTAAATGTTTCAAACCTAAAAAAATTTAATGAAAATTTAAAAATAAATCATTATTTCCGAAAGATAAAAATGGCATAAAAATATGAAATTAATAAACCAAGAATTAAAAACTGTGCTGATTAAAATTTAAATTGTACAAATTCCAATTAGAGTCGTTAATTTATTATTATACCATTAACCAATCCCTTTCGGGGTAAGCGTCTGACTCATTCGATGCGGAAGGGAGTAATGGAGGGGGGGCATCGGTTTTTAGATTGAAATTTAATCTAAAAAGTTTTAAATTAATTAATTTGACATTAAAAATTCATAAATGAGTCCATTTTAATTGCTTAATCTTGTGCCATTTTAAATTAGTGGTTCTTTTTCAATCGATCATATTTTGATTACCCGGAACATAACAATGTTTATTTTTGAATATTTTATTTTTTAACTGTTTTAATGTTTGAACACCTAACAATAAAAATTGTTCAATTTCGATGGCTTCAACTTTGAAAATATATAGTTTTAAATGTTTTTAATTTGGACATTTATTACTTTCGACAATATCCTAATTGTCTAATACTGATGTTTTAAGTTTGAAATTGATAATTTGTCGATTTTTATTTAAATACTTAAAATTATAAAGTTATTAGATTTGGAGACAAAAATACATTGGTCTTTGCACAACAGGACATTCTTTATTTATTTACATGCAACTGAATAAACCTTGACCAGCAAGTAATTGCAGATATTCAGCGCCGCTTTTTTTAAATTAAAAAGAAAATGTACAAACAGTGAAAAATTTGTGCTTCTTCTATAAGTTAACAAGAAGTTTTTTTTTTCTTTCACTAGGTATAAGTATTTAACATATGTAAATGTAATCACAGTCTGAAGTCGGAATCCGGGCATTTCATCCATACCCAGAAAATCCAAAAAGGCGGAAGATAGTATAATAGTTATACAGTCACAAATACTTCAACAAATGCACTTTTTTCTGTACAATTCTCTATCGCGTCTTTTATATCATCTGAGTTAAAATTCACTTATCAGGTATTTTTGTATGCCAGTCTCTTATTTCACTAACATATAATAAATAATCATTTTCATACCTTATCAATAGAAAGACACTCCATTCATACTTCTCACTTTATCAATCAGTTCCAAACAACAACAAAAAAAAACAATTCCTAAATAAATCAGCTATAATAAATAAATTTAGTGTGCTCTGCAAACGTTTCCCACTTGAAAATATTTTTTGTGCGAAATTTCAGAATTCATCTCAGAAATATCACGCTTGCACTCTTGGGATTCGCGAATATAAATAATTGAATTAAAGCCTAATTTGCACTCGTCTCAATCGTTCTCGAAATCACTAGTTTCGTCGTCATTGAGAATAATCGTGCTTTGCCTGTCCCTGGAGAAGCTGTCCTGGCTCAAGGCAGGAACTTGCTTGGAGAATTCGCTGGTGGCCCAGAGGAAAAGATCGAGCGTTTGCTCAGTGCATTCTGCTATAAATCTGACAAATGGTCTTACGTCGCCTCCATTTGCTATTTGCAAATTTTCATAATATTCGTGTCGATGTCGTTTGTGGATGATGACTGGAGGATAACCAGCTTGCATCAAAATCATGTTCATCAGGAGGCGAGACGTTCTCCCATTTCCATCCGAAAAGGGGTGTATGTGTACTAGCTTGTAATGAGCCAAGGCTGCATACCTAAAAAGAAAAAAATAATATTATTTAACAAGTTCTAAAAAAGAAGTTTGCAACTTCCCATATAAAAATTTTTCCAATTTCAAAGTTCAGTCGTGTGTTAAATAGAAGATAAGTAATCAAGAATGTAGCTATAAATTGTTGTTTAATATACTTATTATATAGGGATTATTTTTGGTATTTTAGACGCCCCTTAACCAACTTTTTACGTAAGATTTCATATATTTTACTCAATATATATTATTTTCACTGCGAACGAGATTTGAAACACTCGAAAAATGTTCAGTAATTTGAAAAGATTCCAACAGATTTCCAGGGCTTCAAGACATAAAGGACTAAACTATTTCAAAGAATTACAACATTTTTACGGATTTCATGAGATTTCAACATAGTTTAAGAGATTACAAAAGTTCTGTAAGGGATTTTAAAGTATTTTGAGAAATTGGGCACTATTTCTGCGGGTTACAAAAGATTCTAAAGAATTTTAGGAGATATTAAGAAAGTTTGAAATATTTTAAAATAAGTCACGGGATTTCAATTGAAAAGATACTGAAGTATTGTCAAAAATGATGAAGTATGTCAGAGGATTTTAATGAGACTTTCAAGGGGTTTTAAAGAATTTTAAAAGATTTAAAGGAGTTTCGATGCTTTAACCAACATTGAAAGGATTCCAAAGTATATGCATGGACTTTAAAGGATTTCAAAAGATATAACGGAACTTTAAAGGATTTATAGAGATTTCAAGAGATTCGGAAAGATTTACACCGATTTGAAAGATTTCAATTAATTTTTTTTTTAATTTCATAGATTTCTAGGGATTTCGTAATATTTTGAAATATTTCACGGAATTTCAAGCATTTTAACCGCTTTGTAGATATTTACATTTGTTATGGCATTTGTAACTGTATTTTACGAACTTTATCTTAAATTTACGAAACTTGAACCAGTAATAAACATCTAAACATATTTCGAAAAATTCCAACAGTTTCTCTTAACGCTCTTGTTCAAATATTTTTTTATTTGGAGAATACTTTTTAAATCAGAAAAATTTGAAAAATTGTGTAAAAAATTACTTTTTATAAGAAAAAAGGTTAGGTCAATATCTTGTTTCATAGGCGAACAAGAAATGTTGAAATTTCCAAGATCCGGTTTCGCCTGTCATGAATCTGGACAGGATTTGTTGAAAAATTGTCCTGAATGTCCATTCGCCAGTTTTTGCAATCAACGCCCGAGACTGTCCCGCAATAAATGATATCAAAGTCTGGGAAACGCTCATGTAGAACTATTAAAAGAAGATATAAACATAGCCATTCAGAATATCGCAACTGGAACTCGAAAGCCAGATTCCTCAAGGCTTCCGAATTTCATGAAAGAATATATCCAGGAGTTTGTTCGATCTTCAATCAGAAAGAAATTTCCAAACCTCGGAAAATCTATACCTCTCAATTGATGATTTTCAAAGCTTTGAAAGGATTAGATCTATACTTTTTATCTCTGAAATAATCCTTCCCTTGGCTGAATTAAAAGTTACTCTTGAAACTTTAATATCTTGAGAGTATTCTGCATTTATTGTATAGGAATTAAAGATACTGAAGATTATATTTTTAGAGCATCTATAGATAGTCGAAAGATACCTAACTAACAATGAGAACTAAAAATGAGAATGAAGCTGGAATTTGAAGGCAAAGTTTAGACTATAATCAGTTTAGGTCATTTTCATGCCAGAAGGGTGTCAAAAGTAATTAAAGAGTGGAAAGAAAATTTGAAATTTGAGAAAATGGATAAAAAGAATTTGAATTTTAAGAAAAGTGAGTTAAAGAATATGAATAAGTAATCTGAGACTGCATTTAAGAAATTCTATTTTAAGGAAGAGATTACAGTTAGTGATGATTTAATTATTAAGAATTTGTTGTTAAAGGAAGACAATCGACTATTGAAGGAGAATCTACTTATGAAACAGGAGATTGGGAAATTGAAGAGTAAAAATTTAGAACTGAAGGAGAAGAGTAAGAAACTCTATGATGAAAACTGGCAGCTTAAGTGATGTGGTAAAAACTGACCATTCGGTAATCAACAATAGAGAATAGTTTTCTTTGGAAAAATAAATATATATTATTTGAAAATTGGAAAACTTTGTATATAGGTTTCATCCATAAGAACTGCCTACGTCAAAACAAAAAGATTTTAATTATTTTAAATGATGTCAAAAGAAAAAATTAAGTAGCTTATATCTACAATTAAGCAATATAGAAAAATTATAAAATGAAATAAGTTTCCTAAAATAAGAATTACAACAAAAATATCGCAGGGTGCACTTTTTATAATAGACATTGTTATTTTTTAAGTGCATTTCTAGTCTTAGAAGAATTTAGAATAATCAATTTCTTTTTCTAGTTTTTAATGTTAAACAGGATATTAAAAAACACTATATGCGTCAAAAATATTAAATCATTCAAATATTGAATGATTATTGACTAATTCTTATGTAAAGGCAATCATTTCCTCGAAAGTCACACTATTGTGATTTCATTTAAGATTCGAAAAGTTTTAATGCCGAAAAATTGTATGCTTTTATCTGTCCAGAAGAATATAAAATGTGCACCCTATATAATAGAAAAGAAAAGAATTCAAACTGTCCTGACTATATTTATTTAATAAATGTCAGATTGATACCAAATTTATTTTCTGTTTCACCGCAAAATAAATTTAAAAATTACGGGTTTTTATTTGGTTGTCTGCATTTATTTCTTCCGTTTGGCAAGTTGGTACGCTAGGAGAGCGCACACCTTCAGATTAAAGAAAAAGCCGAAAATGCCGAAAACGAAAAGTTCCTATGGATGCCTAGATGTTCGTTATTCAAATTTGTTTTTAATTGCATTCTAATCTTTGTTGACGAAGATATAGATAGAAAGAAAAAAATATGTTGAGAAACCAAGAGCTTTCTTTCGTAAGTATATACGTGAAAATATGTAATCGCAATAACAACAATGAATCCAATTAGTGGAAGAAAATTTGAAGGTTATGTATACAAAATGTGAAAATTCTTAAATAAGAAATTAATTAAGCGGATTTCTGACCAAAAAACTGATCACAAAAAAAAGATTTTACAAATAGTATAACCAAACAAAGTTTAACATATGTCTATATGATTTGAAAATATTACGAATTATTGAAAATAAAAATAAATCTTTGCTTTAGGCCAGTTACTCCCTCAAAATTCAAATATTATATTAATTTTTTTAATTCAATATCTTAAGTATAATCGTGCAGTTGTGACATTTTTTAATGCTTCAATCACAACTTCTTAAAAGGGATAGTATTATTTTAGACTTCTTATTTAAGGGGCTATACTAGTGTGAACGCTGAAAATTTGGGTGATTTTCGGGAATTTTTTTAAAGAGAAGTACTTC
>JAWWLR010000128.1:10950123-10964079 GCA_035041075.1 Acraspis erinacei
AAGGAGAGAAATCAAGACTTGAAGGACATCCGAAGCGAAGTTAAGGAATCTTTATCCCTAGCAGAGAAAGACAAATTATAATTTTTAGATTCTGGAAAATTATAATGCTATGAAACTACTTTTAACTGATAACCGTGACAACTAATTTTACCTTCGCTTGAAACTTTGGTAGACTTCATCCCCCAGAGTGTATTTTTGTAGGTTTTAACTCTTCAACTATTTTTACTACTTCATTAACTAAACAAGTTGTAATAGTTGAATCTTCGTTAATGTATGAAATTCAATTTGAATAAAATGAATACTTTAAACTATTTTTTTAATTTAATTATGTCTTTGATTTCTTTCATATTTAATTCAGAAGAATTATATTCAATTCAATTATAAAATCATTAATACGTAACTAAAAAAAAATAATAAAGAATAGTGCAGAAAGTAGGGCAAGGTTCGAAATATTTGAAAACATTCTAAATAGATATTTCACAAGTTTAGAATATTTCACTGTCGAAAATAATCATTTTCAAAATACTTTCACTTTGTCCGGACCATTGATAAACAAATAACAGTATTTTAATCTTGTATTAGAACAATTTCTGATAAAACTTTAAAAATGACACAAATTTTCAACAAAAAAATATGACTTTTCCATCCACATACACAAGTATTGAACAACACAGTTGAATTTTTAACAAAATATGTGAATTTTCTGTCTACAAAGATGAATTTTCAAACAAATAGTAGACTTTTCAATCTATAAAATCCCAATGTTTCAGAAAAAAGTTAACTTTTAAAATCGAATAGTTGAATATTCAGAAAAAAATGTATTCTCAGCCAAAAGTGTAATAGTAGATATTTCAATAAAAAATAAAAATGAATTTTCCACAAAATAAATCAATATTCAACGAAGTAGTGGAATTTTTAACCAAATAGTTGAATTTTCAACAAACGAACATACTTTTTCAACCAAATGGATGCATATTCAACTAAAATGATGAATTTTCCCACTATAAAGACAAATTTTTTAACAATAAAAGATTTTTCACTCACGAAAGAAAAGTCTCATCCGAATTGTTCAACTTTCAAGGCAAAATACGACTTTTCGCTCAAAAGTTAAAGATGAATCTTTAACTAAAAAAAAAAATCAGTTTTCACACGGAGAGAAATTTCAAGAGATTAATTCACGGAAGGGCGTGATTTTATAGCTACAATTTTTACGTGATTACGTGACCAGAGAAGAAAGGGGCGTGGCATAATGCCTGCAACTTCGAGATCTATTCTTTAAGAGCAAGGATTCCGAGATCTTAGTTCTCGCGCCAAAGCATAATAAAAGCAAGGCGTAGGGCGGTGGATTAATCTCCCGAAATTTCTCTCCGTGCAACTAAAATGTTGAAGCAATCAAAAATCAGTAAAAAAATCTGCTTAAAATTTTATATATATTTTACATAAAAAAAACAGATGAATTCAAGCAAAAAAGACGACAGTCACCGAAAATTTTTTGTGATTTTCGGACAATGTGAGTGCCGAAACATAAAGATCCGTTAGAAACCAGAGATCGAAAATTTGAACCATTACATTACACTCATGAATGAGAATGTAAAAATATGAGTGTTTAACAAATAAGGCAATAGTAAATATTTCAACTCAATGACATAAGATTAATTTTCAATGAAACAATTCCGTTTTTATCGGAACAAAATGAAATTTCTATTAAAATCAATGCATTTTTAAACCAAAAGGATGAACTTAGAACAAAAAACAGGTAATTTTTACCTAAGAAAGATTTCAGTTGAATTTTCAAAACAAGAATACGAATTGCTGAAGAAAAGGTTTATTTTCTACCAAAATAGTTAATTTTTTTAACCCAAAAAGATAAATTTTCAACCAAAAAGGATCTTCTTGACAAAATTGTTAAATTTTCGAAGAAATAATAAATTTTTTAACTAAAAATATAATCAGGAGAAAGCAATTGAAAAAATATATAAATGCCGCTGCGAAGTACTATGGATGTATTCACTATAGTTGTATTTATTTGTGCTTATTTCATGAGCATTTTGCTTCCTCATAAAAAGGGATAGTTTTCTCTAACAAAAGAAAAAGACTGGATCAGAGAGCTCATAAAAATGTTAATCGATGTAATCTGTTACAATGCACAACTTTTGAACTTACGGTAATCTTATATTTCAGAAAAAAACCTAAGTTTTCCGCATAGAAACAATATATTTTTTTAACTTTCTAAGCTATTAATTAATTAAAAATTGTCATTAGAAATTCGTCAATAGACTATTCTCTGCGCTTCGAAGACAGAAACCAATTTCATCAAATACATCACTGTTATATTCCCAATATATAAAAAATCCTCTTACAAACAAGGTAAATAATTTTATTAAAAATTTAAAAACGATATTTGTAGGTGATGGAATGTAATAAACGGTTATTCATTGGGCCAATCGAAGAGTCTTAAAGACACCAACAAATATGTCATATACATTACTGCTGTTCCCAATATCAACAAGGTTTTCCTTAGAGCATTAAAATAAACAATCTATTTAGTAAGTTGATAAATTGATATGGCTAGATCATATGTGATCATAGAAATTACGTCAAAAGATCATTTGACGTGGCCAATCGATGCATCTCGAAAAAAAAATTTGTCTCAAAATCCCTGACTTTTCCAGGAACAATAACACTTTCCCCTGATTTTCAGGTTTTCCTTAGCTTATGGTCACCATGCAGGTATAAATAACACATTGGCAGCAAATTCGATACAAACCCAAATTTTGATTGACAAGATTATTCTCCTTTTAAAAAAATGCAATGCTAAAATGAAGGTTCGCGAACTGCTAATTCCAATGGTACCTATCCACTTATTTGAAATACTCGCGTTCTAATTTTTAATAAATTTATGTTCTAAAAAACAAAATTTCCCTTACTCCCGATTTCATTATTATTGTTTTAGCAAAAATTTTAATGATAAAAATGATTAATCCCGATTTTATAAAGAATAGATTGAATTTGAAATTACGACCGCTAAAAATACTCATTTCTTCTTTCCTTACAAAATATTTATCTAATATCAATATCAAAGTTTAATTGTTTCACCATTTCAGGTGCAGTGAAAAAGCATTGAAAATTGTTTTTAAAAATCAATTAAATATTAAATAGAAACAATTTTGTTTCATTTTGCTGCATAGAGTTCTGTAAATACCAATGTTAATAAAAGAGTAAAAACATTCTTTTTTAAACCGTAATTAATCATTTTAGAACAGAATTCTCACAAAAAATAAATACACAATTCTTTGTAAATTTTGACAAATGTTTTATTTTGATTGCACTAAATTTTAGGCGAAATATTATACAACAAATCATTAGAAAATGGATTAATAAAAAATATGTAACGTAAAAAAAATAGGAAATGCAAAAAATTAATTGGCTAACAAACATTCGACAATGAAAATTAATGAATTATAAAATTAATAATTTATT
Organism: Acraspis erinacei; assembly: GCA_035041075.1. Lineage (NCBI taxonomy): Eukaryota > Metazoa > Arthropoda > Insecta > Hymenoptera > Cynipidae > Acraspis > Acraspis erinacei. Next base: position 10,953,604 of record JAWWLR010000128.1, read on the forward strand.
AAATTCCCAATCATGCTTGTGAGAAAGTTATAAGTATTTGAATGTAAAAAATTAAAAACAAGGATTATAAAGAAATCGACCAAATTTGTGTTAAAATTGTGCTATTTTTTATTTTTAACATAGATAATTATCTTTGTCTTTTGGAATCTGATAGAATTTTTCGGTGGTTTTTCTGAAAATGTCAATTTAGTCTGAGAAACAGCATTGTTTCTCTGAAGAGGATCTAGAAAATTTCTATTGACGCTTTTTTTCTATCTCGCGTTATTTTCGAGATTTTTGCGAAAATATCCAGAAAATCCTTTAAGATATATTTTCCCTCAAAAATACAAGTTTATGTGTGATGAAAAGATAAAAAGGACTTAATTTAGAAGTTTGAAGTTGAAATTTTCACACATTTTCTAAAGGATTTCAAAAAAGAAATTCTGTTTTTTTTTGAGTGAACAAACTATAAAATTGTACAGTAAAATAAAGGAAAATTGTAAAAAGCAGCAATCTTTTCATTTTACTATTTTTAATTTTATAAGTGGATATTATTTCGATACAAGATAAATAGAATGGACATTAAATACTATAATAGAGAAAATTGTTGTACTTTTAAAATAAAAATTAATTGTTTCTTACCTTACGGGATGCAACCTGATAGCTCTCTCGCTGTTGAGCCAGGAAGCAAATTCTTCCATCAGAAAATGAATATCTCCAGGTCCAGGGGGAATATGTCCACCGACGTAAACCTGGGTTCTTCGGAACTGGCCACCTTCGATTGGGTCCACATGTCCCAAAACTCGCCTGTGAATCTCCAGGATGTCCTTTATAGAAATTGAGCCAACCCTAAATATTTAATTAAGATATTTAATATTCGCTTGATTAATTTCGAAATTAAAATTACAAAAAAAAACGGAAAGTTGTGTAACAATTAGTGTCGCCGGAAGAAAATAATTGTGTCATCTTATGAAAAAGGTGATGAAAATTTTCGCTTGATAGTGATAGCAGTGATAATTGTGATAATAATTATTACGGTGAAGAAGAGTGATCCAAAAAATTATTTCTCTTTACTCCTTTTATCATTATATTATATTTAAAGCTTTTTTTACAAAAGATATCCTATTAAGTTACAGAAGTTCAATATTTGCCTTCAATCAATGAAAATACTAAAAAAATAAATATTATTAAATTAAGACAAATATTAGAGCAGAGTGAAAATGCTCAAATTAATCGAAGTGTTTGAGCTAAGAGCAAAAATTGGGGGTTACCATTTTTGCTAGTGAATAATAATAAAATATTAAAAAACGTTTCGTGATTTAGGAATTTTATATTTTTTTGCGATGCGGAACGTTTTAAAAACCACCAAAAAAATGTCCATGAAAGCAAAATGATGACCTTTTTTTTGTTTTGAACTGAAGAAATTTCAGGTTTTACGTATTCAGCTTTTACCAAAAAAATTAGCATTTAACTCAATCAAAAAAACATGTTTTTTGCACATTTGCGAAAAAAAATATTGAAACAATACATTTTTTTGGATTTTCCGAAATTTTCATCTTCAAGTAAAAAAAGAGAACCGAGGATAGCAACCGATTTCTAAATTATTATCTTTTTAGTTTTTTTTCGGATGCTAATTCACCATCTTTCCCTCAGTTCAAACGATTCGAGTAATTTAAGCATTTTCACTACACCTTAATAAACCTAAATTACCGCCGTTTAGTATGTGAAAAAAAATTCATAAAATCTGTAATACTAAACATTTTTCAATGTTAAAGCTACATCTCTTTACTATTGCAGCGACATATCAGCATAATTGCATAATTTGTGTCTTGCATACCAAAAAGTTAAGTTTTAGAACAAGAAAGGCAGAAAAAATCGAAGTCACCTCGTTTGTTGGACAATAATAATAAAAATTAAATTCATGATTATTTATTGTATATATTCAAAAAAAATGTATTTCTGAGCTAAAAAATACATGCAAATTTTGTCAAATTTTCTGTTCCAACTTAAACTGGTCTCAACTTCTTGCACCATTCAAGGAAGAAATTGTAAAAATATGCTGATAAGTCGCTCGTATACCAACAAATTTCACGTTTAAAATGAGCACACAAAAAACTGAAAAATAATTTTTTTAGTTTTGTTTCAAAATTACAATTTGCACTACTATTTCAATAGGTGCTTAAGAAATCGAAAAATGTCTTTATTCTTGTCTCATTGTATTCCGAATTTTAATAGCTTTTAGCACACTTACTCGATAAAAGCTTGATTTCCGAATTACTAAAATTAAAAATCATATTTTTTAGTATCAGTTGCAAAAATTTGATTGCGATACAAACAAATATCAGTGCACGTATTCCTTGCCCTAAAATAATGTCTTTCTTTTCATCCAATGAACAAAACAATTTCTGTAATTTATTGTAATCTTCAAATAAAAGACTAAAAATAATATTAGTACATTAGACGAATTAAATAAAATGAAAGGATGATAAATTATAAAACAGAAAAGAATATAAACTTTTAATCCAACTTCGAGAACTCGCCTGTTATAAGCGAATTTTAAAGACATTTTACGACACGGAAGGTTGACGTGTGATAAATTTTTCGGAGAATGCTCACATTTGAAAAGTTCGATCACTTTCAGAAGAACAGCAAGCTGTATTATATGCATTCCAGTCCGGCGCATTTGATCTAATTATTAGTCAAATTAATATACACGAATCACCAGTTATTATCTAAATTAATGGCCACTATTCTAATGGGTATTATTATTAGGAATTAATAATAATTAATTGTTGTTAATAGATTATTAAGTTCATTAGTGCCAGGATGAATGCAAAAGAAGATCAAAGAGGGGTTAAAAGCCTAAACCAAACTGAAAAAATCAAATATTAAACTTTAAGGTAAACAAAAAACATTAAATAGTTCCAACTGAAGTATTAATTTAAAAAAAATACTTTTAATTTGTCAGATTTTAAACTAGGATAGAAACTTGTAATTATTTTATTTCTAAATACGTTCCAATTAAAAAAGATGCATTCTCTTTTTTTAAAAGAGTTTATTTTAGATAAAAGTGTAGCTATGAAATTCGTGGAAAGTAAAAAAAAGCCAAGAATCTAACGATAACGTTTGGACAACGTCCTGGTGTTCTCATGGGTTACGGACACGATTGAAAAAATCTGATTTTTAAATAAAGTAGAAAGTAGGTAGGTCATTTCGACTCTATTTAGCATTTCACAGTGGATAAATTATTGTTTCTTTTAATTTTAAATAATATTTAAAGGTGTACAAGTACAGAATATTTAGTTTTTCGCACACATTTAAATAGCCTTCAAAATATAACAAATTTTTAATCGAACCTGGCGACGAAATAATTATTAAATTACCTTTATATGTTTAATTTTATCAGTTTATAATAAAATCCAAAAGGAATTGATGGGCCAAAACTATTTTTGAATTGAACGTAAAAATCTGTGAGTTTGTACAATTTAAACTTTTTTTAATGTAAAAAATATTTCGCAATAAAATTTTAAAATTTACCACGTGTAGCCAAAAAGGTGAATTTTCAACTAAAATGATGAATATTCAACCGAAAAATTGAATTTTTCACAAAGCGGTTGAACTTTTAACCAAGCAGTGTAATTTTCAATTAAAAAATATGAATTTTTAACGAAAACTTTAATAATCGATACGTCAACTGAAAAAGATTTTAATTGTAAATTAAAAGGAGTTGCATTCGTCCAAAATAACAGGAATTTTCACCAAAATAGTTGAATTTTTAGCAAAACTTTCGACCAAAAAATAAATTTTCAACCCAGAAATTTACTTTCTACCAAAAAAGGCGAATTTGTAACAAAATACATAAATTTTCAAACATTAAAAAATATCCATTTCCAACCAGAAATGAAATCTTTACATTTTCAGTGAAAAAAATGATGAATGTTCAACTAAAATAATTGAATCCCCAACTAAGATTGAATCTTGTTCAATCAAAGAATTGAATTTTCAACCAAAAAGGTGTAATTGTCACCATGAGTTGAATTTTGAAACATGTTTTAACATTACTCGACTTTCTTTCGAAATTAATTTTTCAAATTAGGAAAAATCATTGATAATTTGAATCTTTTCAAACCTTTTAAACTTTCTAAATATCTTTTTAACATTACATAAACTTCATAATTAGAAATTGCCTTAAAATCGTTCGGATTCTTTTTTTTACAATTTTAGAAATGGTTCCAAATGTTTTTTTTTTAATTCTCAAAGAATGAATTTTTCAAAATAAAAAATTATTAAAATATTGCCCAGAAATCGTAGCAACATTTATTTCTGATGAAATTAATTGTTTTCAGAATTTTAGGAAAAAGTCGAATCATTTTGAAAGACACTGAGAAGTTTTTACAAAAGATATTCCAAATTTTCAAAGATAAAGCAGAAAGAATTTAAAACAATTTAAGGACTAAATAAAGTAAGTAAAAAAAGTATTTAAGAATTTTGAATGATTTACAAATATTTCAAAACTTTAAAAGATTTCAAAGAACATTTATGAAATATTTTTTTATTTTTCCAAACTTCTAAAAGCCTCAAATACCTTTTTTGGTTGAAAATGTAATTGCTTGAAGATAAATTTTGTTGTTGAAATTTGGATTTGTCATCTGAAATTTTCAAAAAAATTGTTAAATTTTGTCAAGAATCTTAGGAAAATTATATTGATATAACTTTAAAAAAAATAAACCTAAAAAGTAAATAGTTATTTCAAATTTGTATTTTCAATTCAAAATGATTTATTTTCCCCCTCATGTGGAGAAACTAAACTTCTGTATTTTATTTTTTTGTGTTGTTCAAACTTATCTTTCTTTTTAATTTTCAAGAATTTCGCATTTAAATTTGAATATGGGCCGTTACAGAGGAATTAAAATTTTGATTTATTCTGAATTTAATTCCTTAACTTTATATTGTAGAACTTAAGGCGTAAATAAATTAAAATTACCTATTCACAAGGGTCGCATTAATATATTTCATCGCAGCATCAAGTCCAAGAATTTCATTATGCTCATCGATGCTTTTTCCAGCGACAGCAGTTCTTGTCTCGACGATGGCCCTCGTCTGTGCCAGGTTCATTGTATTGCCTTCGATTCCCACCGTGTGGTATATATGCTGAAAGTATGCTTCCTTTTTTGCCCTGATGAGTGCAGCATCGCTATCAGGAATAGCAGAAAGTGCATTTCTCTTTTCATCAATTCTTCTGAGCATTATTCGATCCAGTTCCTCCACGACCCGGGCTGTTCTTTCTCTGTTGATTAAAGCACTTTCGTGATTTGGTTGGTAGGTCAAAGCACGAACGTAATATTCATTTGCCTTAACTACGTTGTTCTGAGTGTGTTCCAAAAATTCCCCATAGCGATTCAGAATATCAGGATGCTCTGGAGCAAGTGCAACCGCATGTTGAAAAAGCTTCACAGCCTTTTTCTGCTTACCAGAATGCTTCATTTCGGCGGCCAAATGCAAGGAAGTTAGAGCTTCTGCAACGGAAGCTGCGTCGTTGTGGGAATCACATTTTTTAATTAAATCTGGCGAATTTGTGAGTCTCAGTATTCTCTCGTCGTATACGTTCAGGAAATTCTCTGCCGGAAGGGGAGAAAAAACTCGGCTGTTTCCTAAACAAAATGAATTGCATTAGTTTTATCATTGGAAATGAAACATTAGTTCAAAATTAAAAAAAAATTAAATCAATTATCATTTTTTATTTTTTTTACAAATTACTTCAAATTGTTTAGATTTATTTTCAGACAAAATTGTCAATTTATGAAGAAAAGTCTAGATAATGAATAAAATATTTTAATTTTTATTCTATCTTTTCATTTGTAAAGAATACTAGCAACTCTCCAGAAGAACTTAAAATTTCGAATTTGTTTTCCCTATTTTCCCTACAAATATGTTTTACAATTTTCTGGTAAATTATTTACTTATGATTTGAAGAAAGTGTATTTGTAGACTTGAATCATATGTTCTCTTTAAAATCTACTTCCTTTTTTTATAGTTTCGTAGCTTTTTTGAAGAAAGAAAAATCATTTAGCGACAGGACAAGCGTTCTTTTGAATTTACAATGGCGATAATTAGAGAACGGTAACATTGATTAATAGGAAACTTGCAGAAAACTTATTGAACTTGCATTAGAACTTTAATAAATAGATAAGAAAATTTTTTTAAAAATGTTCCGTCCTGTAAGGGAACAATTTTTTGAACTAATAATAATTTTTTTAGTATATATGAAGAATCCAGACAAATGATCAGCTAGTAATATTATGCTGAAAAAAATAATTTCGAATTTATATCCCTAACTATTACAAAAAGCAAAAATTTGCAATGGCTTATAGACGTGAAAAACTAAAATATATATTTATTCAATTTTTTTCTGATAACTATAATAGATGTCCTAAATGATGGATTAGTTTTTTTGCTACAAATAAAAAAAATTAATTTGAAGATAAAGATCATTTTTTGACTTTTTTCAATTATTAACTGTAACTGTGTAATTTTTTACTTTGTTGCGAACAATTTTTTTTTAATTTTCCCAAATAACCAGTATAGTTTGGCATAGTGGTCCAATAAGTGCAATTTCCTCATTTTTCCATTTTTTTAAACTACTAACAGCTAATAATAAAAAAACCACTACAAACAAAGTAAATTTTAATGAAAATGTTATATTTTGTAATCTCTGATAACAAAAAAACACTATATCCTATGAAATTTTATTTTTTGGTAACGATCTGCATGCCAAGAATTCCAATAAAACCCATCTTCGAAGATAATCGAACTAAAAGAAAGTACTCCAGCATTGTCATCTAAAAAAGCTCACTAAAACCCTAAAAAGTTGCCAGATTTGAGGAAAATAACCTAAACAAAATCTGATTAACAGAAAAGCTTCCAGGGTAGTTTAAAAAAGGACATTTCTTCGTATTTCTTATTTTTGAATCTCATAATAAAAAAAGATTACTATAACCATAGATTCTTTGCTACAACATATAAAATTGTATTTTTAATGAATATCTAAGTGCCATGATCTTCAATTTGAGCCATCCCCGAAAGAAATCGCAATAATAGAAAAAATTCCAGCTTAGTCGTCTAAAGAATAAAATTTCCTCATTTTTTTTTTTTGAATTATTGATAAGGAAAAGACATTCAAATGAAATAGAAAATTTGATTATTTATTGGACATCAACATGCCAACAACTTTAATTTGCCTCATTTATTATCGCTCTCCTGGTTTTCTAATTTTTTGTTATATTTCCTGATATTTCAGCCATGAGAAGGAAAATTTACGATTCTCATTGCGCTGACCTAAATTTAGTTCACAATTTCTGAGGACGCAGTCTCACTGTGACTGTTCAATTGAATTTCATACATTTGACATGTGTGAAATTTCATTAATATTTAAAAAGAAAGGAAGAAATAGAATTGCCCAACAAAATTGGAAGTTGTGAAAAGTATTTAAAATAACTAGCATATTGTAAAGATTCTAATCAATTGTTTCAATAAAAATGTTAATCTCGAAAAAAAAGATTTATATAATTTATAAACTTAGGAAATAAACATAGAATTTTATTATTTTGTTCAAAATTCAACAATTTAGTTAAAAACAAAACAAAGTCAGCCTTTTTAGTTATAGAAAATTCAAATGTTTTGTTGAACATTCGTCTTGTTTGGTAGAACTGAAATTTTGTTCAAATTAAAATCTTTATTGGTTGAAATATCAACTATTAAATTTTTCGATAAAAAATAAACTACTTAGTTGAAAGTGGAACCAGTTAAAAGTTCATTTTTTAAATTGGTGATTATCATTTTAATTCTAAAATCTTTTTTTGTCGTTAAATATTCAAGTATTTTATTGAAAATTAATTTTTAATTTGTTGAAAATGTTATTTTTTTAACTACAAAAATTAAATAATCCTTTTTTAGTTGAAACCCAATTTTTTTAGTTGATAATTCGTTTTTTTCAGATAAATTTTATTTATTTTTTAAACTAAAAATGTAACTACTCCATTTTTTGTGGAAAATTTATCCGCTTAGTTACAAATTAAATCCAACTTTTTGGTTGAAAGTTCAACTATTTGGCTTAAACTTAATTTTGTATTGACGATTCTCAATTGTAGTTGAAAAATCATCTTTTGTGGTAGGATATTAAACTTCTCGGTGAACAATCCATCTTTTTGGTTTACAAATAAATTCTTCTGTTAAAAATGTAAATATTTTGTTTAAAATTTGTTTTAATGGTTCAAATTTAATTTTTTTAACATAAATATAACTTCCATTTTTGATTGAAAAATTATCTATCGCACGTGAAAATTCGTCTTTTTTGGGAAACAAACAATTAATCTTCTTGGTAGAAAATTAATCTCCTTTTTTAAAAATTCATTTTTGTTGTCAAAGATTCCTTGTTTTAGTTCAAAACTCATTTCGTAGGTAAAGAAAATAACTATTTCGTTTAAAATTGTGTTTTTTTGTTTTTGAAAATGTATCTTCTTTGGTTCAATATTTAACTATTTAGTAGACAATTCATTTCATTGGTTAAATATTAATTTTTTAATTGTAAATATAACCATTCCATTTTGTGTTTAAAATGTGTCTTTTTTACTTTGAAAATTCATGTCTTTTGTAGAAAATTCGTCTCTTTTTGTAGAAAATTAATATTTTGGGCTAAAAACTCAAATATTTGGTTAAAAATTTATGTGTTTTGTTAAAAATTCGTCTTGTTTGGTTGGCAAGGAATCTTTATGTTTGAAAATCCATCTTTTTGGTCGAAAATCAACTATTTGGTTCAAAATTAATTTTTTTATTGAAGATTCATGATCGTGTATTGTAAAGAAGGTTGTTAAGTTTCCATTTGAATGGATAATTCTTGTTTTTTTTTCCGCAATTAAGTTTACATTTGAATTTTTTAAAAATAAAAATGCCAATTCAAAAGTCTTCTTTACAATTATGATACTTGGGTCAATTAAAAATGATACTAATCTTCTTGTGAAAATGAATCTTTTTGATAGAAAATTCATTTTTCCGGTTGAAAACTTAACAACTTTGTTAAAAAATATTTTTTATCAAAATCTTTTTTAGTTGTAAATAAAAATTTAGTAAAATTGCAGTTTAGGCCCTTTTCTTAAAAGTAGGGTTAAAAAAAAAGAGACTTCAAAATGGCTAATTTTTGGCCTCCTGATCAATAAAAAGTCAGGGGAAGCAAAGATTTCGAAGCATTTGTTTATAAAAAATAACAATAAACAATGACAGGAGACTTGTTTTCCGCATATTTGCTTGATATTGTACGGTTAGGGGAACAAGTGGGATCGATGATGGCGCAAAATAGTTGCAAATTACAGAGAAAGTAGTAAGAATTGATAGAAAACGCAACTGAAAGTGATAAACATTGGTAAAATGTAGATCACCCTTGTGACTGGTCACAGAAATAATGTAGTTCAAACCCCTACCTCTTTTCCAGATCCCGTGGGGTCGCGTAGGCACCCCTGTAACTGATTACAGAAATAATGTTGGTCAAACCCCTAACCCTTTTCCAGGTCCCGGAGGGATGGGGAGGGGGCGGGAAGGCATGTACACATACATCCAATTCAGTTATTATAGGGGTTTTTAATATATTTTTTACCCATTTCGACCCCATTGGCTATTCTAAGTGCACTTCGCACAATTTTCTCGCCCCTAAGCCACGAATCCCGAATGAAAACACGCAAGTCGAAATTCAATGCTTTTGGCTTTTTTTATAAATAAATTATAAAAAATTACACTTTCCACTCATTTTTTTATTAACTTTTAGACCAAAATGATGCCCATTTTGCAGACATTTTTTTTCTAACCCCTTTTTTTAGAAAAGGGCCTAAACTACAATTTTACCTGGAATAAGATGAGGTTCATGGTAGTCCATCGTTCACTCCCAATTTGTTGAGCTTATATTAATTTCGAATTTTAATTACCAGTTACATAAATGAGACAGAGCGAGGGAAAATTCTTCGAAAAATTATATATCAAGTGGAAAATTTAAATAACTCATGACAATTTGAATGAGCTCGAAAAGTATAAGTATAAAGTTTGAAAAAATTAAGAACAGAGATAATATCAAATTGCAAATTCCTTTTTAACGTACGCGGCTCGCTTCGCTCAAAACTTTGAGCGCATCTATGGTGCGCGACTGTTGTTTCTCGCGCTTCTTTGTATTTCCTCCTCATTTGTGCGCAGGTCCTTTAAAATTAAAGATCAAAGCATTGTCAACTCTAATTTGGTGATTTTGTATTCTCTTTTGTCACAGCTCCATCGGTTTTAACGAACGCATTATCATCACCTATCTCTTGTTTGGCACTCAATTTTTTCGAAAATGCGATCTTTCCTACATTATGTTCAACCCTATTACATTAAATGTATGTACAGTAAACTTCCACTCATGTCCCCGCTCGCGTGTGTCCCCGCGCACTTAGTTCCCCTGCCCCTATATGCACTTATTTC
>JAWWLR010000128.1:10974012-10990998 GCA_035041075.1 Acraspis erinacei
ATTCGAAAAAATTTGAAATCGAAAATTAAAATGAACAAAATTGAATCATTCTAAAAACATGTTCAAAATAAAAAGTAATTTTACCACTTCAAGTTTTATCACAACATGTAAACCATTCAAAATACTTTGAGTAAATTTAAATCATTTATAAATTTAAACAATTTTAATTATACTTTTCGAAAGTCAGTCACTTTAATTTTGATCACAAAACTTAAACTTATGATAGTGAAAAATTGAAAATTTAGTGTTTACTACGAAACTTTAGAATTCCGAAATTGTAAACATTAAAATTGAAGAAATTATTATTTAGTTTTTAAATAAACAATTTTTTTCAACTGAGATGGAAATTTCGAACTTTTTAGTACATTTTTCAAAAAAGAAAAAACTTCAATATTCAATGCCTGGCTAATTTTTAAAGTTTGAATCTTTGATTGTTACGAATTTATTCTGGGGGAATTTATCTCGAAATTATTGAATTGCAAATCCTTTAAACTGAAAAGTGTGCAACTATCAAGTCTAAACTATTCAGGATATTTAAATCTAAAATAATAAATTTAAAACTGACAAAAATTGAATTCGTTGGATTAAAAAAAATATAATTATCAATTTAAAAATGGTTAATGTTTAAACGATTAACTTTACTCAAAGTAATAGAAATTTGTAAGGGTTTGAGTTTGGATTTGTTTAAGTTTCAATTAATTCAATCTTTTAAGGTATACATTTGAAAAGTTGTCCATTTTGAATTCTGAAAAAAGGTGAATTTATTTTTTTATTTTAGAAAAGTTAGTCTAATCAATTTTTATGTTAAATCATAATTTTAACTCTTTTTATTTATAATTGATACACACAAGCTTTGCGAAGATTACTTTTCTACGAAAAAAGAAGAATTTTCAACAAAATAGATGAAGTTTTAACTAAAACAGTTAAAGTTTCCACTGAAAATAGAATAGTTCTATTTTCAGTGACTAAAATTAATTTTTTACAAAATAAAGTAAATTTGCATAAAAATCGTTAAAAATTGAAAATTTGGTGTACAATAAAAAATTAATCATTTAGTTTCAAACGCGATTCAATAAAAAGTGCTCACTGTAGAAATGGACAAAAATGGAATAATTTATATTGAAACTATGCGTTTGAATGATTTAAATTCACTAAAATCATTATTTAAAAACCAAGCCTATTACCCTAACCTAAAAAACAATTTTGGATCTAAGAAAATCATGAACCAAAATTATTTGATAACTTTAATCTGAAGTGCCAAAGCTTTGTAATTTTATATTAAAACACTAAATTATGAACTAATTAAAAAATATCTTTATAATATTGTAAACATTACAAATTTTTCATTTCATGTAAACACGATGAAAAACTGAGACAAAATAAAAAAAACTATACAAATTAAATAAAAGCATACTGTATTAAGTTGAATAAATGACAATAAATATTAATAATAATAATGCGGAATCTGGAAAATGTGACATACTTACCCGTTCAACATAACCTCTCGCCTCATCGGCTCTGTTGTACTTGAGTTCGATTCGCTCATACTTTATTAAAGCTGTTACTGTTTTCTGCAGCTTTTTAAATCTTCCCGCAGGTCCATCAGGATTTGATAATCTTCTAGCTTTATCACCGACTTTAAAATTTAATTTAGATACTAAATGTTTCACGTTTGCCTGGTGGGTCATGATTACAAAATTATTCGTCTGCTGTAGCTTGAAGTTTGGATTATAATAACGATTGTATGAACTATCGATATATTCTTCGACTTTTTGAAAGAAAGTGCGCAATTTGTATTTATTTTTCTCTGAATCCCCCTGATTGAAAGCGTCGTTAAAAATTGGGTTATTCTATATTGAGTGATAGATTTTTTTCGGTAAAATTCTTATTTTTCAATTACTCTTTTCGGTTAAATTATAGAATAGTTAATAGAATTAATTATATTAACCTAATTTTTATATGAAAAGATGAGACCTTGGCAGCAATGTGAAGTTGAACAAAATTTGGAATTGTAGGTTATGATTTGATTAGCAGCCAATCATTGTTGCAAGCATATTGTTAATTTTGTTCATTAGTAAAGAAAATAATTGAGTAAACGACATATCTTTTGGAGAATTCGATTTTAAAACTCCTTTTTGTGAATTTGATCAGGAAAATTGAAAAAAATTGAATCAAAACAATAAGAAAATCCCAGTATGTTTTTGGGTAAAAGTTAATTTTTTATTGAAAATTACTATATTTTTTATTTGGAACTCATCTTGTTTTGTTAACATTTTTATTATTTCGTTGAAAATTTAAGTATTTTGTTGAAAATGCAACTGTATTGTTAAAAAGTCCTATTTTTTTCAATAATTCGACTACTTTCTTACAAATTATTTTTTTTCAGTTAAAAATTTAACTATTTGGTTAAAAATGTATATTTGTTGGTTGAAAGTTCAACTTTAGGATTGCAAATTCCTCGATCTTGGTAAAAATTTCATTTTCTTGGTTGAAAATTTGTCCTATTTCGTTAAAAATGCAATTCTTTTGTTGAAATATCAATGTTTACATGCTTCGTTGAAAAGTCACATTTTTTATTGAAAATTCAAGTTTCTTGTAGATAATTGGACTTTTTGGATTTAAAAATAAATAATTTTGTAGATTAAATTCATGTATTTTGTTCTAAATTCGTCTTTTTTGGCTAAAAATGAATCTTTTTGGTCTAAAATTCATTTTTGTTAAAAATGATTATCCTTTTATCTGAAATTTAACTATTCCATGTTTTGTTAAAACTTTATCCTGTATATTGCGTAAGTTTAAAATTCATATTTATTATTGAAAATTTAACAATTTTGTTGAGAATTCATGTTTGATGTTGTTGAAAGTTTGGTTTGTTTATCCGAAATTTAACTATTCCATGAGTGGTTAAAACGATATCCTGTACATTGAATAAGTTGAAAATTCGTCTTTATCCTGTTTATAGTTTAAGTTAAAAATTCAACTATTTGACAGAAAATGGATGTATTTTGTTGAAAATTCGTCTTTTTGGGTAGAAAATTTGTCCTTTTGGCTTGAAAATTTTACTATTTGGTCAATTATTTAACTTTTTTTAAAAACTCGTCTTTTTTACTAGAAAGTCCATCTATTTAGTCGTTAATTATTAATAATTCATATATTATTATTTATATATTTTTATTACACCTGTTTGGCTGAAAATTAATCTTTTTTTGTTGAAAATTCAATTACTTTGTTTTGCCAAAAATTGGTAACGTCGTTTATGGATGGACCATAACTGGAAAGTTTTTTTGTGTGACAAGAAAGTGGCTTGGCGCAAATAATGATAACGAAATGAAGGTATCATTTTTAAAGCATTATTTATTAACTGACATACAAATTCTATTTATAACAAATTATTTCTTTCTCATATCATACAATAAATTTCTTTCATGAAATAAACGTTTCTTTTCTGTACATAAAATACAAGTATATAACAATATTTTCGCTTATTTTCCTAAATGTAAATAAATCTACATAAAGGTGATAATAAATAATAAACTCAATCATAACAAAACCATAGAACATAGTTTTTTCCACATGTTTACAAAATTTTGTAAAAACTTATATTCTTTTGTGGAATAGAAATGATCTATTTTCATGTAACTGTCGTAAGTATTCACACCCATACGTTCAATAGAATTCTATGCAAACAAAACAAATATTCATTTCTAATATGGCGATTACACATTCATCCAGTGTGAATCAGGGTGGTCCAAATTTTTCTTCTTCGAATTATCATGAATATCGCCCCAAATTCGTTCGAATCCACACAAAAATAAATGCGTGTTTTTTTTTGTATGAAAAAATATATTTCGAGTTTCTGTAAGCCCCATGAAATTGAACAAGTATTTCCCATAAGGAAAAAAAAACATTTTTGTCAATTTTATGCAGAATTGTCTATTCTCTATCATTTTAATGTATTATTTTTTTCGAATTAAAAACCAAAAGCAGAGCTAAGAATTTCGGAAAACCCCGCGGACAAAAAGTGGAAAATTTTAGAAAAAACTGCAATTTTCTAGCATTTTTTCTAAAAAAAATTATTATAAATAATAATAAATAGCTGAAGCAATTATGTCTATTAAATTTAAATAATTATTGCTACGATCTAATCCTAAAGTTGAAAGTAAGTTGAAAAATCCAGAAAAAACCGCGGCTTTCTAACTCTTTTCTAAAAGTAATTGCTAAAAACAATAATAAATGCTTCAAAAAATTTATATAAACATCTCATTATGAGTGAAAAAATAGTATTTGATATAGTAGAAACAATTTATATTAAAAAAGATGCAAAAATTGTAATTAGTAACAAAAACATGCAAAACTCAATTTTTCACTCATGAGGTTTTTTCGGGACACTATAAGAAAAGAATAGCGGGGTTGATATTTAATAAGTATTATTCATTTTTATTCTATATCTAATTGCAAAAAGAAATGTTAAGTCACTCGATTTACCTAATGTCGACGATTCTGAACCAAATTTACAAAAACGTCTTTTTTGGGGAGATATGCATGAAAACTCCAAAAAAATCCAATGCATTTTTGGACCACCTTAGCGTGCATACAATAAATATATTATTGACTTATTTGCATCTAATATTTCTTGTTTGAATTATGTTCATTTTAATTAAAAAATAATTTAATATAAAGTAAAATCACTATTCGTTCATCCTATTGCGAAAAAGATTCATTTGAAAAAAAGTAAAAAAGGTTTCCTCGAACCTTAAAGTAATTATGTAATTTAATTATACAATTGATAAAATTTATATTTAAAATCTAAGTATTTACATAATAATTTATTCTTTTCTGCATATTCTATATTTCATATTTTACATAAGGTTCCTGAAATTTCTTTTTCAGTAAATAATTTCATCCCAGATTTTATAAATCTAGTGGTAACAAGTAAAACTCTATCTTTGCAAGTATCCTTCTAGGTTTACTAGAATTTCTTTTTCTTGAAATTCTACATTCTCTTCTAAAATTCTTTTCCATCATTTTTATCAATTATAAATCTACGAAAGAGTCACTTTGATATCACTGATGTATCACTTGAAGTGAAAATCATTTCACAAGTCCTACATCGACGGATGAGCATAATTCGTCCTTTGTAAATCTGGCCTTTTAACTATTTTAATATCCTCCTTTTTCTCTTTTCCCTCTCCGTAAATATCATTCGAGGCTAAATCTGGATCCGAATCAGTATCAGAATCTTCATGGACCGCATCCTCTCTGAAATAATTTGAAAGATTATAAGAATTGTGATACTATATTAATTTTAAAAGTCTTATTTTTCAAGTAAACAATTAATCGAAAAAAATACTTACGTGTATTTATTTTTCGACGGAAGGAACAATGATTTCGGACAGTCCTTAAAATAAGGCCAGCATTCTCCGTCGATTTTCCCCCGATTTTCTGCCTCGACATATTCGTAGAGTACATTTGCGAATGGTGACTTACTGGCTCTGCAAAAATCAAAATTGTAAGAAAACTTATTTATTTGTCGGATTTTTTTAGGTATCTATTTTTTCATTATATAGAATACCTCGATAGAAAGGGAACGTCCATTGTGTAAAAGATTACAAAATTGAAATTGATTAAATTATTTAAATTATAAGTAATCTAAGATCACCTACAATTTTTAATTTTAAAAGGTTTCAAGTCAGGGCGGCCATTGGACCGGGAAACCGTGAATTTTCATGTAAACCGGGAATTTCGTTTAATTTTCAATTTAAAAAACCATAAAGTTTATAAAATATCATGGTTAGTTCTAATTTCAACTAAGCACATAATGGAGCGTCCTTAATGGTAAAAATATTTATCGAGTAAGAAATTCCAACATATTGAATTTAAACAGACTGCACTCTCTTCCTTCCTTTTTTTAAAAAAGAAGTCCTTTTTCTCCCCTTTTTCCAAGAAACTTTCCTTTTGTCTCGTTTCTCTGCTTAAATGCGAAGCTAATGAGAAAATTTCGTCTCTTTAGACAGAAACTGAATCTTTTATCGTAGAAAAGTAATCATTTGTGTCAAACCTTTAAGGATGATAATTCAAATTTCTTCCACAAAATTCCTCTTTTTGGTTTGAAAATTCAAGTACTTTTTGTTTGTTAGAAAATTCGACCATTTGGTTAAAAATTCGACTTTTTACGTTCTTTTGGATAAAATTTGTTGTATTGAATATTTATATTTGAAGGTAGAAAAGCCATCAATTTGGTTGAAAATTAATCTTTCTTGTTTGAAGGTAACTTTTTTTTGATAATTCAATTACGATTTTGTTGAAAATTCTTCTTTGTATATTGAAAGTTCTACTAATTGTTTATAAATAAAACTTTTTGGTTGATAATTAATTTTTTTTTTAATATTTAACTATTTGGTTGAAAATGATCTTTTTTTTATTGAAAATTATATTTGGTTGAAAGTTAACATTTTCAGGTTGCTAATTAAACTGTATTCTAAAAAATTCTACTTTTGGTTCAATTTTAATCTTTTTTTTTTAAATCAACCATTTAATTGAAAATTCATATTTTTTTATTGAAAATTCAACTATTTGGTTAAGAATTCAAATATTTTGTAAAATTCAAAATTTTAAATAAAAATTTCAAGTGTTTTCTTAAACATTCGTCTTTCTGGATAGACAATTCGTTCTTTAGGATTGAAAATTCATCTCTTATGGTAGAAAAGTCTTTTTTTGGTTGAAAATTCATCATTCTTGATTCAAAATTCGTCTGTTTATTGAATGTTCTACTATTTAGTTGTAAATACAACGGTTTGGTAGAAATTTGTTCACATTATTTTGTATAGAAGATTTACCGTTCCAAGTTGATATAATTCAACTATTTTCTAAAAAATTCGTATTTTTGGTTTGAAAATTCAACCACTTGGTTAAAAATGCAATTTTTTGTGGTTGAATTTCAATCTTTTTTGTTCAAAACTTCGACCATTTGGTTAAAAATTCTTCTTTGTGGGTTGGAAATTAAATTATTTGGTTGAAAAGTAATATTCTGTGGTAAATAAAGCAAGTGTTTTGTTGAGTATTCGACTTTTTTTATCAAAAACTTATCTTTCTTGGTTCAAAATTAACCATTTCATTGAATGTTCTACTGTTTGGTTGTAAATATAACTGTTTGGTAGAAAATTATTTTTTAGCATTATTTTGTAGAAAATTTATCTTTCCAGGTTGATACAATCAAACTGTCTTCTAAAAAATTCGTCCTTTTGGTTTGAAAATTCAACTATTTGATTAGAAATTAGATTATTTTATTAATAATTAAATTATTTAAAATTTTTAAATTTGAAGGAATTTATTCCCATATTTTCGTCAAAAACCACCACATTTCCTCTGTTTTGAGAAAATTTTTGGCTGTGAAGTTTGAAGACATCAAAAAATATTTTTATATTTATTTTCTATCAGAAATATTTAAAACAGTGATTTTTTCGACGATAAAAGTGACAAAATTCAGGTTGCAAATTTAAACTTTATGAAACTGATGCTTTATCATTTTGGATGTTCTATTGTGACATAAACTTTTTTGTGGTCCTTAGAATTAAACCTATTGAACCTATTGAAACCTATTGAATTTAATTAATTAGTTAATTTGATTACTTTCAATGAAAAAATCTGCAGCTTTTACAGTTTGAAATTTTGTATTTCAATGACCGTGAAAAATGTTTGCGAATGGGGAAAATCCGGAAAATGGACGGGAATTTTTCCCGGCGAGAAAAGTGTGCGCCCTAAAATTAAAAAGAATAAAATTGGATTTATATATCCATTCGATTTGAAATTTGTGAAATAAATTGATCCTTACGTGAAAAATAATTTGAGCATTTCTCCAACGAGTCCGAAGTTATCAAGAGGATGGCCTTGAACTTCGCAAATCGCTCTGAGCAGACATGCTTTTCCATTTAAGCCAAGGGTGCTGAGCATGTCCTCAGCGGTACCGTAGAGAAGAGCCCTTTCTCCTCCATGAAAAGCATTCTTTGGCACTTGGAGGGCCTCTCGTTTATGTAATCTACGTTTCACAAATGCAGCGATAAAATCTGCCATCATCATTCCAGCTTCTCTACTTTTCATGGCGCGATCAAAAACTGAAGGTAATGCCCCATAAGGGTTCTCGTTGTCAGTCAATCCCAACTTATCAAAGTCAACTGAAATCAACCAAATTATGACCAGTTTTACGAAATTTTTTTTTTAATTTATATTTTAAAAACAATTGAAAATTTCTAACTTTTAAGTGCCTTATATACAATATTTTATATATACAAATTACTTAATCCATAAAGTGTCTACTTAATATTACTAACTTTTTAAAGTTTGAAAATTTTCAAAATAAGTGTTTCAGTTTGAAATATATTATTGTACAATTTTGAATTATTCGCTGTTTCAAATTGTTCAGTTCCATGGAATTGATAAACTGTAAATACTTACAGTTGAACATAATTAATATAGTGTCTACTTCGAAATTCTTGAATTTGAGATTATTCCATTTAGAATGTTACCAATTTGAAATTAGTTATAGTTCCCCTTTTTAAAGAATTCATTTTTCCTCTGTTTTTAAGAAACCTCTTTTTTTCTCGAGATTCTCGGTTTCGCTTGATCCACTATACGTCTAAAAGGATGAATTGTTGGACGTAATATTTTTACCACATAATCTAAAGGCCGGTGAAATCTAAATTAATCGAATCAAAATCAATCAAAAACTAAATACCGGATTGGACTGAGAGATTTTCGGGAAATGCCTTCTGTCCAAACCGCTGTAATTGCCTTTAAACTGTGTGGTAAAAATATTGCGTTCAACAATTCATCCTTTTAGACGTATAGTGGATAACGCGAAACCGAGACTCATTTGAAGCGCCTTAAAATAGATGTACCAAAATTTCTGATAAATAATAGAAAAAATAAACAAGTTGTTCTATGATGTTGAGTACTAAAATAATATTACTGATGATGTCACTTCAAATAAAAAACATTATTTTAAATGAAACAATTGTTAAGCATACAAATAAAATATATTTTAACAATAATTTTGCAATTGAATTTTTACTTACTATCGCTTCTTACCAATTTGAAAAAAATGGTTGAATTTTATTAATTGATAATTTATTTTTTGCGAGAAACATTCTATACGACTCTACTGATTCCAATTTTAAAAATAAACTTTTCGATGGCTGAACTCGTTAAAAGAATTTTTTGTAAAGATAACCTTTTTTATACAAATAACTATATTTGAAAATTATTTAATTATTTTCAAAATTGGAAGCAGCAAAAGCAGTAGGCAATTTTGATTAAAAGTTTAACTATTTTGTTGAAAAGTTATCTTTTTTGTTTGAAAAATTCGACTTTTGAGTTAACTCTTTTGTTGAAAATTCGTGTTTTTGGATTGAGAATCAATCTCCTAAGGTAGAATGTTAATTCTTTTTTAGAACTGGAATTTTCGTTTATAGTAAACTAGGAAACCTTTTAAAAAGTCATTTTTTTAATAAATGTACTTATGTAGCAACCTTGATCATTAAATTATAATTCTTGAATTAATTTTTACATGCAACAACTTTTTTTCTTTTCAACCTAGATCTTGTGATTGATAAATAAATTTAAGTTTATTAAGCAATATTCATAATTATGATATGATTTTAAATGATGAAAAAGAACCTCTTAAAAAAAGTTTTTTTGTCAAAAATAAAAGGGCGGAAAGAAAAATGAGCAGTTAACCAACCAAATTCCCTCCCTTCCCTTTTTCTATTTCTTTTGGGATTTTTTCTTATGGGGATTCCTCTTTTTTATTTATTTATTTAAATACATTTTTTTCAGAATTTGTTCTTATTATTTTTGTTTTAAAGATGATCTGTTTTCAAATTGCAATTGGACCATTTTATGGTGGTTGTCCAAATGTGGTCGTTAAATAAGGTTTAAAATTTGATTTTAATCTAATTTAAATTTCTTAAATTTGCATGCTGATGATAGCAATAATAAATAGGAATATATGAGAACCAGTTTGAAGTTCACACATTATGATATGAATCCTATTTCTTGCATTTTCAAATGTGCATGAGTAATTTTGCGATGCAAGATTGCATTTAGTTTACTGTGTAATATCGTCTATCTTTATTATTATTATTTGTTTGTTTATGTTTTTTGAGATAGGCCGATATACTCACTCGTAAACGGGAGACTGATGGACATGTTGCTCAGAAATCCGTAAGGCGGATATCTAACGAAAGGTAGAGCCAGTGTTGGCGTGATGGNNNNTATCGTACCCGGAGGCAATGCTATTCTTCCATCGTTTGTTATCCAAAGAAGTCGCTTTTGGCGATGGTGCCCCTCTTCACGATTGGTACCAGGTCGGTCGGTTCCCGACGAGTAACAATTCCCCACAGTCGTGAGACCCAAACAGATCATGATGATAACTCGCATCATCGCCTCTCTGGAAAAAAATCCAGTCAAAGAAAATTATTTTTCAAAATTGTCAATTATCTTTGGTATTGCACTATTTTAAACGGACTTTAGTTTCGAATCAACTTTATTTAGAACGCTTCAGTTGGGAATTATTCAATTTCGAATACTACAATTTGTAATGCTTTGTGTTTTACTAAGTGCTTAGTAATTATCATTATGTAATTTCAATTTTAATTTTATTGTGAAATCTCAAACTTTTTTAAGCTTGTGAATTGAAACCTCTCTGGAAAACTGCATTTAAATAAGAAACCCAGTTTTTTAACTGATACTTTAGGTTTGAATTATTAAATTCAGAACGCTTCAGAATTCTACAATTTGTAATGCTTCAAATCTAAAGCGCTTAAAATCTATGACTTCGTAATTTCGAAAGTTTTGAATTGCAAAATGTTCCATTTTAAAGAATGAATTGTAATTTATACTATTTCGATACTGAAATTTGAAATGCCTCAGGTTTTAATAAGTGCTTCAAAATGATCATTTGGTAATTTCAATTTTAATTGTGAAATGTTAAACTTGGTTAAGTCTGTTAATTGAAGCCTCTATAGAAACAAATCATTTAAATAAGAAACTTTTTATAAATTAACAATTACCTTTGCATTGTTTTTTAACGTCGTTTAGCTATGAATTTCGAATACTACGATTTGAAGTGGTTCAAATCTGAAGTACAAAAAAGTGATCATTTCGTAATTTTGAATTGGTAATTTCGCGAGCTTTCAATTGTAAAATGTTATTTAAAAATGTTTTCATCGTAAATTCAATTCTAAATTATTCAATTCGAAATGCTTTAATGAAGTTTTAATGTGCAAATAAGAAATGATCATTTTGGAATTGGAAAAGTTACCAGTTGCTTAAAAATTCTACCATTTGGTTGAAAATTGATTTATTTCGTTGAAAACTCAACTATTTTCTTAAGAAGTCATATTTTTTATTTAAAGTTTATTATTTTTATTTGAAAATTCTATTGCATATTAAATTTTTGCTTCATAATTCAACTCTTTTAATTTAAACCCTACTAATAGGTGGAACATTTTATTATTTTGTTGAAAATTCGATATGTTTTGTTGAGAATTTATCTTTTGGTAGAAAAGTCATCTTCTTTAGTTGAAAATTCATCTTTTATGGTTGAAAGTTATTTCTTTTTAATTAAAAAGTCTTATATCATATTTTTGGTCCAGGATTAATATATTTTGGTTAAAAATTCCACTATTTAGTTGAAAATTCAACTATTTTCTTAAAAATCACCTTTGTTGATTCATTGTTTGAATTCATCTCTTTTGTTTAAAATCCTGCCATTTGGTTTAAACATTAATTATTGTGTTAAAAATTCACCAATTTTGTTAAAAGGACATTTTTTGTTTAAAGTTACTTATTTTTATTTAGAAGGTCTGCTGTTGTATTTTGGGCTCACAATTATTCTCTTTCGGTTAACAATGTTTAATTAAAAGATAAGTATTTGTTGGAAAAGTTAATCATTTTGTTCAAAATTGAACTATTTTATTGAAAATTCATATCTTTGGATCGAAACTTGAATTATTTTGTTGAACATTCGTCTATTTTATAGAAAAATTATTCTTTTAGTTAAAAGTTCATCTTTTGGTAGGAAGGTCATCTTTCTTTGTTGAAAAGTCAACTGTTTTCTGAAAGATTCGTCTTTTTGTCTTGAAAATTCCAGTATTGGGTTTAAATTGCAACTGCTTGGGTGCTAATTATTTTTTTGGTAGAAAATTCAAATATTTTATTGAAAACTTATTTTTATTGGTTGAAAATGAACTTTTTTGTTACAAATTTATGTTTTAGGGTTTAAAAGTCAAATATTTTCTAAAACATTTGACTTTTTAGCTGGAAAACTAAACTTTTTTGTTGAAAATTTTACATTTTGGGTTGAAAATGAATCTTTTTATTTTCTCGAAAAATCACGATATATCGTATGATTCTATTTTTTATTAATGATATATCATTAATAATTTAAAACTTTAGTTAATCATATTTTATGTTAAAAAATAAATTTTTTCATCTTTGCTAACCTTCGCAACTTTTTATTAAAATTATACTACATATATAGGTAAGCACAGGTGATTGGAATTGAATTATAATACCATTAAATTGAATTAAATTATTTAAAAAATAAATCATTTTTATTTATTTCATTAATTAGTAGTTTAAATGTTTTAAATGATTTAGCGTAGTTATTTATAAAGAAAAGAAAAAAAGACATGAAATTCCATGGGAAACACCTGCGATGCAAAAAATCTGCCAAGTACAACTACATGAATTTCTGAAATCAAAATTGGCTCTGTATATTGGAAAAAAATATTGATAATACAATATATAAGTAAATTTTTGTTATAAAGTACTGCATATAAATATTTGAACAAAGATTCTAAAAAGGGTAATTTTAGGCATTCTAAAACTTGGCGAGATTACTCAATACCGTGCAACTTTATAATGTCCAAAATGGCTTTTTCAATTTTTATTTTTATAATTTCTATAGTATTTTTTTTAATTTCTTGATATATTTTATTATGATTGAAATGAAAGAAACATGTAAGTAAAATGAAAAAATGTATGAAACTTTTTCTGAGGTATCTGAAATATTCTGAAAATATCTGAATATCTGAAGCAGATTATAATTTCATCACATTCTTTTTTATGTTTAAAGATCCGTTTTCAAGGATAAGTGATTGCTTGAGATTATTTTTTTTAATTGGAAATTTGATACAATTTTGCATGTATCTTGTAATTGTGCGTTTACAAGTGTAGACATAAAAGTTGAACGATAAGCGCTCTCACAGAAGCGATTCTAACGGATTTGTTGGATGTTGTTAGATGGAATTACGGCTCGCCAAGCATGGACAAAACCTCTATAAAGATAAAGATATACTTGATTAACAAAGTCAAAATGAATTAATGACTATAGTTTCGCGCCGCAAAAATAATTAGGGATGCCATAAACCAGAAAGTAAAAATGATTAATTACAATGTTTTGTAATTGTAATTCCAGTTTAGATTAGTTTTGTGTGTAATGATCAAACTTTTAAGTAATAAACTTAGAGTGAACTTGGGGTTTTCCCGCGACAAATTTTGTCCATGGTTCATTTTCTCTTTGGGTTATTTTTCTCACCTGAATACAATTTCAGAGAAGAAACTTTACAATGCACATAGAAACGATAGAATGATTAGTATTGCAAAAGCAATCTTCGAGACGTATTGGTTGGAAAACGTTTAGTGATTGGAGAACGTGACTCGTATCAAAGACGTCTCATAAGAAAGTATCCTGATGGCCCCATATTTTCTCGATTCCCAACATGGAAATGGTATACAATACAATTGATTCTAAAATATAGAGGGCGGGATTTGTATTCCGTCGCCACCTGTTCTCTTTGCAATTGTCCCTCTCGATTTTTCAGATGATACTAGATCCTTTCTGGGTCAATTTTTTGTTTAAATGAAACATGGAGACAAGATTAGCATGCACATTGAGTTTCTGATTAATTTACTTTGGAGAGTGGTATGGCTTAAAAGAAAACAAAAGTTTTTTTTAGACCTTATACTCTTCATTTTAAGCAGTTGAAAGTGACAGGTTCAAAGTCATTTTTGACTGTTTCAAAGTCAGTTTTGACTGTTTCAAATAATGCAGATTTGACGATTAGAAATTAGTTCAATTTTCAAGTAAAGAGATTTTATTTTCAACTAAAATGATGAATCTTAAACAAAAAAATGCATTTTTAACAAAGTAGTTCAACTTTCAAACAAATTTTTTCATATTTGAACAAAAAGATGATTTTTTAACGAAAAAATTAATTTTCTCCCCACAAAAAACGAATGTTCAACCAAAAAGTTGAATTTTCAACTACATAATATATTAATTTTCGACCAAAAAGCGAATTTTCAACTAAATAGGTCAATTTCAACTGAAACGATGAATATTAAACCAAAAAGAATAATTATCAACTAAATAAAATAATTTTCAACAAAATAGTTAAATTGTTAAGCAAAGAAATGAAGTTTCAGCTAATGAATTTTGTGCCAAGAATTAAGGCTAACTTTCTACCAAAAAAAGATGACGTTTTAAAACAGTACATGCATTTTTAACCAACTATAGGTATTTTAACTAACAAATGGAAAACGTTAATTTTCTGTTCAAAAATGATTTTTCAACAAAGAAAGATGAATTTTCAACCAAACATGAAATAGCTGATATTTCAAGCAAAAAAGATTTAGATTTTAGATTTTAAAAAAACAGTTGTTATTTCAACTAAGAAAATATTTTAATTAAAAATAAAATAAAAACAATTGAATACAACAACAAAACACGCATTTTCCACCAACATGTATTCCTATGAATAAAGACGAATTTTGAACAAAATACATGAAATTTCGACTAGATGGTTGAATTTTTAACCACAAACTATCAGTTTTCAATCTAAAATGTAAAAGTTAAATGATAAATCTTTAACCAAACTAGTAAAATTATAATAAAGTACTTCAACTTTTAAGTAAGTAGTTGATATTTGAAAAAAAATATTTAGGTTTAAATTTTTTAAAAGTGTTGAAAAAATTGAATAGGTCGAATTTCTATTAACAAAATTTATTTTCATTAATTAAATCTATCATTTTGAATTATACAACTAATACATATTAAAAATTGTATCAGTAATTTGAATTGATCTAATCCCTAACATTCAATATGCTAACCATTAAATTATGGTTAATCTTAACCACTTAATGAAATGTAGTAATTTAATGAACAATTTTTTTAGAAGCAATTTTAACATTTTATTAGGGCAGACAAATCAACCACTGCCATTGACTAGAAATCAGTCATTTAAAGTGGCTTCTTGATTTATTCTACAAAATTGACTGATTAATCTGTTAAAACGATGGGTTATTTGTTAGAAATAACTGATTTTATAGTCAAAGCATGTTTGATTAATTTAATCATTTAAATTTGGACTGATTTAAATTCCGAGTGCAGACAAGTATTGAATTGTAAAACTGAAATGAAATTAAGATTATTTTAGTATACGTAATCTTTTATTTTGGGTTTGATGACCTAAATAATCAGTTTAGAAATCGAAGGAAAAGTAATTTAAATTTTGTTTGCAGATTTGCGTTACATAGGCAAAGGATTAGAATTAGCAAATAAGAAATTGATGGAATTCTTGTGGAACGCAGAGGAGTTAGAAAGGATTCAAATTTGAAAATAATTATTTTGGAAACAAAATCAATCTTCAAGAAGTCTTGGAATTTTTCAATTTTTTATCATAATATGTAATTTTACACTTAAATTTAAATATTTTCAAACGTGTTTCACTGTCTAAAACTGTGAAAAATTATAATCATTTTAAAAGATATTTAAGAATTGTAGAAGTTTTGAAGAGATTAAAAACATTTTAAAACTTGAAACGATTTTCGAAAGTTTATACAATATTTTTAAGTTCCTTCCATGTTTCTAAAAGTCCTAAAATATCTTCCAAACTTCCTGGAAAATTTTACTAATATCTTGTAAAATCCTGTGTAATGATGACATTTCCTTTTAAATTTTCAAAATTCTTTTTCAAAACATCTTTAAAAATCTTCTTAAATTTTCTCCAAAACGTTCGAAAAATTATATGTATATTACTTTAACAACTAACTTTTAATACCTTCCGAAAAAAGTCTACTATTATATTTACGGTTAAAAATTTTACTATTTGATTAAAAGTTCTACGATTTGTTTGAAAATTTAATTATTTTGTGGAAAGTTCAACTAATTTGTTCAAAATTCATGTTTTTGATCGAAAATCCCACTGTTTTGTTGAAAATTCGTCTTTTTTGTACAAAATTCGGCCTTTTGAATTAAAAATTCATCTTTTGGTAGAAAAGTGTTTTTTTTTGTTTCAAAATTCAACTTTTATGGTTAAAATTTACATCCCTCGCAACAAAATGATATCCTTGGCATATACCTAGGATATCTCGGCAGGATATGGGATATCCTAAAAAATGACCCAAAAATCTCCCGGGATGTCCGTGGCATATTCCAAGGAGTAGAGATATGTAGAATGCCGGAAAACATCAAGATTAAAAAACATCCGTTTGACAAAAAACCGCTTCGTATATCGAATATTCGGTTTCTTTCAAAATCCTATCTCAGTATTATTAGCAAAAAATAAATACCGAGAATAATTTTCATTACCAATAACTGCCTACTTACCATAAAAAACAATTCACTTTTTAACTCTAGACGGATCCTGTCTATTTTTTGACCTCACGGGGTCCTGTGGGTGACAAATGTCCCCCAGTTGGATTCCTTGCGCACAATCTTTTCAACGAAATTTGATGATAATATACACCATTCTCTTCGTTTTTTAATTTCTAAGAGATAGGCGTATATAAAATCCCGTTTAAATGAATTTAAAATGTTGAAAAAAATGTTTAAACAAATAAAAATCGCGAAGAGTCGTGTTTTTTGCATTTTTTGCAAAAA
This sequence comes from Acraspis erinacei, assembly GCA_035041075.1. Taxonomy (NCBI): domain Eukaryota; kingdom Metazoa; phylum Arthropoda; class Insecta; order Hymenoptera; family Cynipidae; genus Acraspis; species Acraspis erinacei. Next base: position 10,990,955 of record JAWWLR010000128.1, read on the forward strand.
ATCATTTAATTTCTTTTCTAATTAACTAATTTTGAAATTTTAAA
>JAWWLR010000128.1:11163058-11175638 GCA_035041075.1 Acraspis erinacei
GCAAAGTCATGGTTTCGCGGTTTTAAATTGTCATGTGGTTGTTATTTAAGTTTGCATAGATATACGCGAACCTGATGGATTATATTTCTTCTGGATAATTCCAAAGATAATTGAAGAAGAAATATAACTGTTATTTAGTGAAAATAAAATTCGGTTACAAAATATGCACATGTCTTTCTCTTTTATCAGAATAAAAAAAAATGTATTTCAATACATGAGAATGAGAACTCTGTAAAGGCCATTTGAATTTGGATCGAACAATCATTTTTTTATTAATAATTATTCTGTGTCAAGTTCGAAAAGTATTTATCGAGTAATCATTTTCATATCTTCAATGGAATGTAAAAAATCACTTTACTCGCACAACGTGCTCGCATTTTACCCACACATGTGCGACTTGCACGACGTCCCTCGTGTTGAGTGTAGACAGACAAAAGTCGTTATCCAATTTTAATTAAAGATAGCTAAATTCCATTCTTTGGAAATGTTCAAAAATTGAAATCCACCATCATTGTAAAATCGAAAACATATAGCCGTCAAATATAGTCGTGAAAGTCCAATGCGTGATGCGCATGCGCTCGGACGATTTTAACATCTGAATGTGTTTCAGTTTAACATAAAAATATTTTTCCCCCTAACATCTCAAACAGATAGTAGATATTTGGCATGAATATCTGCATGTTAGGTGTTACAATCTTACCCTTTGAACATCTGAATTTAAACCTCCATTTTTCTCCGTGAAGAATTCAAAAAATTTAAGAGAATTCTAAAGAACTAAAAATAATTCAGGGTTAATTATTAAGAATTCAGCATGAATTCAAAATTAATTCAAATGAATTGTAAAAAATATTTGAAAATAATAATAAAATCCATCAACATATTATAAAATCCCGTAAGATTATACGAAATCTGATATTTTCTAAAATTCTGGAAAATTTATTAAAATACTTTGAGATCTTCTAAAACCCCTTAAAATCATTAAAGTTCTCAGAAATCTTTCGAAATCCCCTGGATTCACATCTTTCGAAATTCGTAGACAATTATTTAAAACCTCATGAAATTTTTGTATATCCCTTGAAAAATTGTTGATGTCTTGGAAATGTCTTAGATTTTTTTAATTTCCTAAAGTATTCCAAATCCAAGTTCATGAAAATTTCTTGGTTGGATCTTTTGACATCCCTTGATATTTATTTAAGCACTTAAAAATGTCTTGCAATTTTCAAAAATACCCTCAAACTTTACAATCCTTTTTAATCTTCTATTCCAAAAAATTCCATTACTTGGACTCTTAAAAAAACCTAAAATATTTTATATCCTTTAAATTATTTTGAAATCCCTTAAAACTTTATTTAAATCTTGCAAATTTAAAATTTTTTTAAAAATACCCTAAAACATATGAAATCATTTGAAATCACTTCAAAGGATTGAAATCTATTATTAATACCCTAAAGATATTTCAAATACTGTACAATCTGTTTTTAAATCACAGCATACCCTAAAATCTTTAAAACCCTTTGAAATCCCTTAAAATCACTCAAATCCTCGGAAATCTAATCAACATTCGTTGCAATTTAAAAAAATATTTTAAAATCTTTAATGTTTCTTGAAATTATTGAAATGAATTAGAAAATTCTTGGAATCTTTTCGAACTTCCCTACAATTTTTTTTTTAAATCCTTTAAAACCTTTTGAAAGTCCTGGAAACTTTTTAAAACTCTTTAAAATGGCTTGTAATTTTTTAAATAACCTAAAATCTTTAATATCGTTTGGAATCACTTCTGAATCATTCCTGTAAAACCTTTCGAAATTTTTTAAAGCCATTGAAAAATTCTTGGAATTTGTTTAAATTCCCCAAAATCTTTAAAATAACTTTAAATTATTAAAATGAAATAAAAAGCCCTCGTAATATTTTAAAATATCCTGAAATCTTTCGAATTCTTTTATATCTTTCAAAATACCTTGAAATATTAAAAAATCTTTATAATCGTAGAAAATTCCTCAATTCTTGTGAATAAATTCTTTGAAATAAACTAAACTTATCATAAAACCCCGTGAAATTACATAAAATCTGATGACAATTCCTTAAATCCTGGAGAATTAATATAAATACTTTGAGCGCTTTTAAAATTCCCAAAAATCGTTGAAATCCTTTGAAATCTCATAAAATTCCTTGGAATCTTTTCAAATGTCCTAAAACTGTATAGATCCTATAAAATTTTTCAATATTTTCGATATTCTAGTAAATTCGTTAAAACAGCATGTACATTTATTCAAATCCCTTAAATCATTAAAATCCTTCGAAATTATCTGTTGGAAATGCCTTCGAATCTTTGAAAGTACCTTAAAATATTTCAAATCCTTTGAAATCCCCCAAAACTATGTAGCTGAATTTTGAACATTCAAATAAACGAAATATTTATCGAAATTTCTATTTTACCCATAAAAATCATTCTTTTTCAGTAATAAATTATTTCCAATATAAAGTAACAAAAATTTTAGCACTTCTCCTAGTTAGAAAAGTCATAAGTAAAAATTTTCGTTCATTTGAACGTTCAGAATTTTAACCACATTCAAAAACTTTTTAAAGTTCATTCTAATTTTTCGAATGATTTTAAAATAACCTAAAATTCTTTGAAATCCCTGCAAGTAATTGAAATCTTTTGAAACTTCTTCATAATCTTTTAAAATACCCGAAAATATTTCGAAGTATTCTAAAATTTTGAAACTCCTTTGGAATCACTTCAAATTATTGAAATCTATTCAAATTTCCTGAGAATGTTTTTAAGTGCCCTTAAATATTTCAAATCCTTTGAAACATTTTAAAATACCTTGATATTTTTCAAACATCATGAAATTTTCTCGAACTTTTTAAAAATACTCTAAAATCTTTAAAATCCTTCGAAATCCATGTGCTTGAAGTTATGAACGTTCAAATGAACGAATTTTTTTACTGATGACTTTGTAAACTGAAAAAGCGCTAAAATGTTTGTTTATTTATATTGGAAATAATTTATTATGGAAACAGAACTATAATGCATATTTTAAATTGCAGTTGGAACAATATTTATGGGTAAAAAAGAAATGGAGAAAAATATTTCGTTCCCTTGAACGTTCGTAGCTTCAGGCACATATAAATCCTTTGAAAATATTGAAATTTGTTAAACAAATTTAAGATTATTTTAAAATACGCTAAAAAATTTCAATAAAATGCAAGAAAATTGAGCAAAAGGCATAGACCTGAAATCCATAATGCTTGACTTAGGTTCGTTTCTTAAAAGAAAAATGACTAGTGTTATTTTTGTTTGTAATCACTAAAAAGTGATTTGAGAAAAAAGTGCGACTAAAAATGACCCTGATTATTTTTGACAGTTACTGGAAGTGCTTCTTACAGAAATTAACAGACTTTTGCGATTTTTATTGGTTAAAATCCCTGACTTTTCCCTGATTTCCAGATTTTGCCTGACTTGCAGCTATCCTGGCTAAAATCGATTTGATATAAAAAAAACTGTTTTTCCTAATGTAAGATATATTTTTGTGACTGTAAAGAATTTTTAAAAGGCCATTTTTAATCTTGGAAAAGCAAACATTTATCATTCATATGGGGTCTTTCTAGATAGACAGACAGCTGCAGATCGTCCGGCAAGTCCTTGCATGGGGCATTTCTTGTCGAGGTGTTAAACCAAGACAAAAAGAGTCAAGAATTTCTTCCCATAATTCCATCGCACCAGGGGCCACCGAGCAGCGGAAGATTCGTTTTTCCTCTTGCGAAAATTCCCTCCCAAAGATGAATCCATTTTGGTATTCGAATTACAAAAATTGTAAATACCTTTATAGCATAATTTAGAGATTTTTAGCATAAATCTTAAATACAACACTGTTTGATTTTTTATCTAATCAATAAATATTATAAACAATTTGGTCATTTATAATTTGTATAGCTCAGTTAGAAATAAAAATAAAAACTCCAAATTAGTAATCGATGATTCATGCTTTTATCCCATTGTAAAAAGTGATTCTTTAATAAATATATTCATTTTTAAAATAGGAACCCCAATCAGGAGTTCTTGAGATTCCGATTAAAATTTGTGTGCAATTTTTCTTTCATGTCACGCGATTTCATTCGTTTGTATCTTTATTATATCAGATGTCTGACATTATGTATTTTCACTTCAATGATCAGCTAACTTCACTTCGTTGAAAGCTGAGGGGGAAACAAGGGACCAAATGCATGGAAAAAACCTTTATTTATGTAATATCTTTGTAATCAATCATAATTATTACGATTTTATTATTTCATTAAATAGTAATTAAAAAATAAAAACTATTTTTCAAATACACTTATACAGAACAAAATTACTTTTTTCGAAGATATTAGCAAAAGGGGAAAAATTGAACGAATTCCATGATATACCGTATTATTTAAATAGAAAATATGGTTGGAATAAATGAAAATAATTTAAAATTGTTTAATTAAAGAATAAGTATTTTAAATTAAGGTTTTGAAATTTGAAAGTTTCCAAATTTTGAAAATTCAAATTTGGATCCTAATTTTGAAATTCGTGAAACCTAATTTATTAGACTACAAAATTATAAACAATGTATGCTTTTAAATTTCAATAAATAAACTTTCTAATCTTTCAAATTTGAAATATTTTACTCAACTTTTTTTAATTTAATACAGTATTAATGTGAAAGGCTCCAAACTGGGATCGTTTAGTGTTTGTAGTCCTTCAAATTCTTCCAAATTTTATATTTTAATTATAAAGTTATTCTTTGGAAAGTTTTCTACTTCAATATATGTCAAATGTCTGCTCGTTTTGAAAGGAGTTTCATTACTTTTTTTTTCATTTGATATGGTTGAATTGAGAGATAAAAGAGAAATGCAATCGGTTAAATTTCAAATTACGCCATCTATCTTTAACAGGAGTTGTAAAAAAAACTGCACATGGTCCACTGATTTATGAGCAGACGATAGCACAGATGCGAAATTTAAAATATGAAGGTTTCATGAATGAAGAAAATAAAGTATTATACACTTTTCTTAAAAATCATTAAATTAATTGATTTAAAATTACAAGGGCTCCGAAATTTAATGCAATGGTTTACGAATTAAAGAATATAAAAAATTTGAGATCAGTTAAATTCAGAAAAAAATGTAAAAAGGTTCTAAATTTGCACATCACTAATATTAAAAGATTTTGTTGCAGAATTTTTTTGTTCCAACTGAGTTCTACCAAAATATAACTTCAAAATATCAAACATTTATCGTTAAAATAATTCCAGAAGTTCTGATCATAGTTCTGTTTACCCCTCCGAAAAGTTCGACTAAAAACTCTGATAAAACTTTTCGAGCAACTATCAACAATCGGATAGAAAATTCAACTATTATTCAGTTGAATCGAAAATTAATCCTTTTGGTTGAAAATGTAACTATATGGTTGAAAATTAATGTATTTTGTTAAAAATTCGTCTTTTTGGTAGAAAATTAACTTTTTAGTTAACAATGCAACTGTTCGGTTTGCAATTAATCTGTCTTAATTCAAGATTCAAGATTCAAGAATTGTGTTGAAAATTCGTCTTTAATGGATAAATTCTATTGTTTTTTTAATTCAATTTTTTTTAGATGAAGTATCAAGTGTTACATTTTTTGTTGAAAATTCATCTTTTTATGTTAAAAATAATTTTCTACGCTAAATATTGATCATTTGGTTGAAAATTCAAATTTTTTGTTACAAATCACCCTTTTCCTCAAAATTTCAACTATTTTTTAGAAAATTCATTTTTTAATTAAAAAATTAACTATTCCATTTTTAATTAAAATTTTATCTTTTCAATTTTAAACATGCAACTATTCAGTTAAAAATTTATCGATAATCTGTTTTCTTTGGTAGAAAAATAATATTCTTTGTTGAAAATTCAAATGTTTTGTACGAAGTTCGTCTTTTTGTCTTGAAAATTCAACATTTTGGATGAAATTGACTGGAACTTTTTTTTGAAAAGCTTCATGAACTTTAGAACTATCCAAAAGGATGTTAGAACTCTAAAAAGATGTAAAATTTTAAACTGGGATGCAAGTTTTACATGCATGTCTGCGAGGACTGGAATTTAAAACCATTTTGGAATATTTTGACCGACAATATATTTAAAATCATAGGTCAGAATTTCCGGGGTAAAAAAATAAAATTAAGAATGCATTATGGGGCAGCCTAGAAATTAGAATTAGGAGAATGGACATAATATTCAAGAGTCTTGTGGGACAGCTCGACAAGAAATGAATGCATAAGTTAAAACGACCTAATTGCATTCTCATGGAAATAGTTGGTAATTCACCTTGTTTAGTAGACGCCGGTGCACCTCGTCCTGGAAGGTCTATTAATTATTTCGTACACTCTAAATCTGATTCAGTGAAATGTCACTGGTTATAAGTGAGATTTCACTGATTGATATAGCTGGAAAACGGTTACTGACAATCAGTTAAAAGTTACTTATTCATTTAGTGGAAACCCCACTTTTGAGAGTTGGCAGCACTGCACCATGTTAATCTAACAGTCGAAATAAAATAATATTTTAGTAGAATAAATCATATAATCATAGTAAAAACCTAAAACCCATAAATATGATGAAATGTTATAAAAGGTGCAAAGTTTCAATGCTTTAAAATGACAAATAACCTTACATATTAATCTATATTCAAGATTGGAATGTCATGTACGCACCCGTTAAGTACTTTTTATACGATTCAGAGTATATTTTTTCCGCAGTTAATTCAGCAGATTTACAGCTTGAAAATTACAAAATTTAATTAATTAAGGAATACTTTTTGCTACTTAAGTAAAAGAATAACAACAATGCTTAACTTAAAAACGTAGACGTTCTGTTTCACATGATTTATTCTGGTGTTAATGAACTGATTAGTGAATAGGTCCGAAAACAATGATCAATCAGCAAAATGTCTAACTACTATTTCAATCAGCGAAATTTCCACTGATTCATATTTAGAGAATAACTAATTCATATGGTTCTAGTCAGCTATGTTTTAATAAAAAATATTCTATTGTTGAAAGAGGAAAAGTGTAATTGCACAAACTTGATTGTAATCTACCAAAATATTTTGTTGTTAATTATATACAAAAAATATTGGCGAGAAAAATAATACTTTTAATTTTAAAATCATTTAAAGTATTACAAAATAAAAATTTATTTAATTATTACAAATGTTTCATTCAAAAAGGATTGAAATAACAATCTGAAAACTTGAAAAACATCTTTTTCCCTAAGTTTAAAAAATATGTATATAAAATTACCAAAAAAAGAACGTTTTGATTAAAAATTATAAATGTTAAATTTTTTCGATAAATTGATCAGTTTTTAATAATAATATTAGAAATTTATGTAATGATAAATATTACACAATCTGAGAAAAAAGATCCTCTAACTCCGACGGGATTCGAACTTTCTTTTTTCTCAGATTGTGTAATATTTATTATTAAATAAAGTGATATTATTATTACACACTAACAAGTATATATAAATAAATTAATATCTTTAATTATTAAATTTACCTGTTCGAAGCCACAACATCCGAAATTAGGTCTTTAATGATTTGAAATTATTGGTCTACGTCTACATAGAATGCTATGATCGATAGCATCATGCAGGCCTCTGAGAAAAAGGATTCTCCGTCTTACGTAGCTTAGCGGTACAGCATCTGACCGGAAATCAGTCTACGCGGTGTTCGAATCCCGCTGGAGTTAGACGATCTTTTTTCTCAGATTGTGTAATATTTATTATTACATAAATTTGTAATATTATTATCACAAACTGAACTGTATATCGAAAATAAATTAACATCTTTAAATGTTATATTTATCTGGTCGAAACCATATAACATCAGAAATTAACTTTTTGATTAAACTCGATAGTAAAATCCTAATGTTATAGTTTGAGGTAATTTTAATTGAGAAAATATCCTAGCTACGTTGCCCATTCATAATTGCAGATGACTACTAAGCCTGTTTTGCAAGTTGAATACTTTGATCCCCTGTTTTGAAATTTTGCATATGTAATCGAAGTGTCAGCGTTAGAGGAAAAAATGGAAGCCTTTTTACGTAATAGCCAGATAAAGTTAGTGCAAAGAGCCATCATACCGCTAGATAACTTATAATTCCTAATGTCCATTATACTCGATGTAGTGTAAATTTAACTCATTACTACTCTTCTATTAAATTCCAATTATATCATTTTTATTTCCGGTCAAGATATTTATCCTATTTGTAATATATTCCCTATAAGAAATAGCAAATAGAATTTCGAATTCAACTTTCTGGTTTCTTATTTATGTATCTTAATTTTAAAATTAAATTCTAGCTTATGCAAATAAATGTGGATTTGTCCTACATACATTTCCAGTTATTCTACATGTACATATACATTTTTATTTGGACGGTTTTAAGTTTGAAGCTATTAATATTTTTTTAAATCAACTACACAGCTTTCGAATACCATTTATTAGTTAATTTAAAAACTGTGAAGCATGAATTATTAAGAAAAAACTTTCATATTTCAATGAAAATTTGAAGGTTAGAAAGTACTTTTTATTTTCCATTTATCGGAAGCTTTCAAATTGGACAATACAGAATCCCAGCGCATTCAAATGCGTTCAAATTTCGAAATGTTGGTTCTCAAATCTGAAAATATTACTTACAAAAATAAAAGCTGATAGATTATAAACTTTGAATGAATGAAAATCCAAACAATGCGAGTAATTGAAATCAAAATTGATTTGAATTTTTTTTTAATTCCACGAAGTCGAGAGCTTTTTTTATCCGATTGACCTAAAAAGCTTAACTGAATGATGAACCATTTCGGAGTGTGAATCTTTGTTTTTTATGGAGACGTAAAAAAAAACGATTACACGAGTAAATGGCAACGGATCTTTAAAAGTGCCCTTGACGACAAGATAAATCGTAATCAAATCTCATGATAAGTTAAATTATACAAGTATGTCTTATACGTTCTAACATTAAAAACCTTCCTAGAACCTAGACTTATAAGAAAAAAATATTGAAAACTTTTCTCTGTCATTTCCCAGTTCACAAAATTTTACAAGGTCATTGAATTAAACCAAAATCCAACTTTTGAAGTAAGTAATAATAAATAAATTTGTAAATGTTAAAAATTATATCATTTTAGTAAGTTAGAAATATTAAAAATTGATCGATTAAAATTTGTTTTAAACAAGACACTTCTTAAATAACAAGTTAAATTATTTTAGTTTTATGTCGTGTCAAATGACGAATAAGTATTTCGTTGTAATTTATGAATCAAAATTCAACACTTTTACTAATAATTTAAAAACAAATGAAATTGTAGAAGGCAAAGATTAAATTTAGCACTTTCAACTTTTAAAGATTCAAGCTTTTATTTCAAATAATTCATTTTCAAATTGTTTAGTTTTGACTATTTGATTTATAATTGATCATTTTAAATAAATATAGCTAAATATTTAGAAATTTCAAATTGAATGGGTTTATAACGGAAATTTTTAGAATGAAACACATTTTCAATAGGATTTGAAATTGAATAAAAGCTTCCTGTAAAATTAATTATTATTCAATTTTGAATAATAAAACTACAGTTCACCGTTAAAAAATAATCATTTATATATTGAATTCTTGAACTCAAAAAGTTTTCTGACAAAAATTTGAAATTCATTTATATTTAATTCTCTACAAATTGACTGAAAAATCAAAAAATTAAATAAAATTCCCAAATTTGAAAATTCCGGAAATTGCAGAAACATAAAAATTCGTAACAAGAAGTTACGGAAGTATAAAACATATTCATATATTAAATAGGTAATTAAAAATACAACAATCAAATATATTTATCAAACGAAAATTGTTGTATTGTTTAAAGTTTCTTAAAACTATTGTTTGAACTAAAACTGACAATAATTGTATACAAATTGTACAAGTTAAACTTAAAAACACATGTGTCTGAAACGAAAAAAAGAGTTTTCGTCAAATCTAGTAAAATTTTCAAGAAAAAACTTTGCAAGGTTCAGTTCAGCACTGAATTATCTCGAAGTTCCTTTTCAATTTTTTTTTTAAATTAACAATTCGATTTTTGAGAACAATTTCGGTTATTACAGCATTAAAGCCGTTTCCCTTTCATGGTAGGCGTGACTCACTCGGTGGAAGAAGTACTATAGAATTTTTAGATTGATCTAGAATTCTCGTGTTATTGATTTAAATAACACAAAGTCTTCATGTGAGGTTCTCCATTTGGGTCCGTTAGTATCCAGTATTTTATTTCAGGCGTTATTCACTCTACTGACATTCTTCTTATTAACTATTTGCCCCCATACTTTTCTGTTCTAACATACTTACCTAGCTTCCTTCACGTCCATGCATTTTTTCATGCAAGTTCTCGTGTTTCTGTGGCTTCTTATGTCTCTTCTAACTAGGGTCTCATTCATACATTCTAATCATTCTTTTCGCGATCTGACTCCGGCAACTTTGTCATTTACTTTTACTTGATTCACTTGTTTCGTTAGTCGTACATCTTTCATTCCATCCCATGTGTCAACTAGTGTCTCTTCTACACCACATTCTTTGAGAATTATTTCGTTACACGATTTGTCCATCAGAGTTTTCCCGCATATTATGCGCAAGAATCTCATGCCGATCGCGTTAATTTTACTCTGATCTTTTGCTTGATAGGTCCATGTCTCGCTGCCGTATAGACCTACTTTTTTATTAATTTATTTTCTTGCTTCTCGACTTATCCTTGTTTGATCCTAAAATAAATAAATAATTATATAAAAAATAAATAATATTGCAACAAATTCAAAATTACTCAGACTATAAATATTGAATTGTATGTTTTTTTAGATTCAGGTTTCTTGTTAGAAATTTCACTTTTACTGTCATATTTTATTTAAGCTTAAACAATTGCTTCGAAAAATTTATTACCGGAAAAACCTCACTAACTAATGTTGAATTCTAATTGGTGAATCCTACCACTTCTGTATTTCGACTTGGATATCAATGTAACTTCGACCCTAAGATCTCGTCAGATTTTTGGGAACTGTTGGTACCCTCACCTCGTCTTTTCAATTCTGTTCTCTAAACAAGTCTACTCATATTCACCATTTTCTACAGTCCTGTAAATAGTTTGTGTTGTACTATAAAATATATGTGCATTATTCATTTAAAGAACTGAGGTCATTACATTTCTAGAACCTGACCTACGTGCAGTATAAAACTATTCTCTTTACAGGCATAGAAAATTACAAGTAGACATTTATGAATAACCACAAACAAACATTTTTGGTCCTTCGAGCCGGATTCAATCTACCGATGTAAAAACATTTATAAAAATCAGTGGCTGTTAAGCAACCAAAGTAAAAAATAACAAATTGTGAAAATCAGTGACTGAAAAACAGTGCAATCCTACAGTGAAGTGCACATCCATTCATTATTACTTCGGGACGTCAGTTACAAAGTGAAAAAATCACAAACTTACAAATTTACAAATTTACAAACTCAGAAATTAACAAAGCTACAAAGTTACGATTACTGAGTGACAAAGTTACAATCTTAAAAAGTTACAAACATTACCTACAAAAATTAAGTAGTGACATTGCAAAGTCTGATACACGTCAGAGAAGCAAAAGTATGTGCCATTTTTTATTATCGAGGTGAATTATGAACATTTAGTGACATTAGTGAACAAGAAAATTTAACATACCATCCAGGAAGGCGTTTACGTCTTATTAACGTTCACGGTGCAGTAAAAAGGACTCCGAAGAACCAGATGTCCAGATCAAGATTTGAATAAGCAACATTCTTCGACCTACAAATACGCGTACAGTATCTTCAATTCTCATGTCAACGTAACTGAAAAGATCAATTGAGACATTTAGAAAAAATTTCGAATACAAGTAACGACGAAACAGATATCGAAACACTTGATCTAGAATCACGGTTAAAAGATAAAGTTTTGCCTCTTTCTGAAAAATTTGAAAGTACTCAAAATGAGATCGAAATGCTCACTGAAGCAGGGTCGTCAGAGGAGCCGTAGAGAATTGACGAAAGAGCGACTTTTAAAAAATGATTCTATGCGGCTTGTGGTAAAATTAAAGCTCTAATAAAAAGAAATCTTTCCGCGTCTTCTTTCGTAACTCCTCCAGTCTCGTCACAATTATCCTATGACAATCAAAACGGTAATCCCGCTGGAGAAAATAATGTGCATTCTAGCGAACCTTCTTCCAACTTGTCACAAACGTTTAACGATACTATAATACCAAATCGCGCTACAGAAAGCATTCGGTCTCCGATCATAACTGCTTCAAGCGAGTTTCAATCATCCAATGTGAATCAAAATTTAAATCTATGGCGTCGTTTAGCTCATCGTAATCTTTCAGATCGCAAAATTCCAATTTTTTCGGATAATTTCGAAACATGGCTCGGATTTTATGACTCGCTTAATTTAATGATTCACAATGATATCGGCCAACCAATAATTCAAAAATTGAATTATTTAAAAGGCTCAGCAACTGCGGATGCCGCGAATAT
>JAWWLR010000128.1:11182295-11193139 GCA_035041075.1 Acraspis erinacei
AAATTTGCAGTGTTCGCACCTTTCGGTTCAAGTCATTTCAGACGGAATTATTGGGGACTACGGCTGGCGGCTAGATGTCCCGGCGGCCAGTTGTCCCGGCGGCCAGTTGTCCCAGCGGTTAGTTGGCCCGCGGCTAGTTGTCCGGCGGCTAGTTGTCCAGCGTCCAGTTGTCCAGCGGCCAGTCGGCGGCGGTCAGTTGTCACGTACCGACAGAAATCATGTTGGTCAAATCCTTTCCCCTTCCAAGGTCTCGTGGGGACGAAAATACACCCCTATGAACGGTCAACGAAATAATGTTTGTCAAACACCTTCCCCTTTTCAAGGTGTCGTGGTTGCAGAAAGTCAGCCCCTTGAGCAATCACAGAAATCGTGTTAGTGAAACCTCTTCTCGTGGGGGCGGAAGGCAAGTCTATGAGCGGAGACAGAAATCATGTCGGTCAAACCCCTTCCCCTTTCCAACATCTCGTAGAGGCGGGAATACAACTCTATGACCGGTCACAGAAATCATGATGGTCTAAGGTCTCGTGGGGGTGTGAAGTCACCTCTTTGACCGGACACAGAAATCATGTTGGTCAAGCCCTTACAACTTTCCAACGTCTCGTCGGGTCGGGAAGGCACACCTCTCCGGCTGTTCTCAGAAATATAACTATATAACAAAATAAAAATATTAAAAATTTTTTTTTATTTTTTTTTATTATAATTTTTGTTTGCCTTGATAAAATTACTGTATGAGAGCCGAAACGTTGGTATTTTTTTATTGATTGTGATTTGATAGTGATAAGAATAAGAAAGACGAAAGAAGGAAAAAGAGAAGGTAGGGGATTTGGTTGGTTGCCTTCTCATTTTTCTTTCCTCTTTTTTATTTTTTTCCAAATGAAAAGCAAATTTTGTTCTCTTTTTTTCCAGGGGGAAAGGAGAGGAAGAAAAAGTGTTTTTTTTTCAGATTGCAATGGGAGCATTTGTGGTGGTTGTCCAAATATGGTCCTTGAATTCTTGAATTTATTTTCAGGAATTTTTCATATTAACTTTTTCTATTTATTTTTTTTATAGTTTGTGTCGTTTGTCCAAAACTTTATTTTTTTATTTTTAATGTTGTTTTCTCCGACTAAAAACAAAAATTATGCATCCTGTCGAAAAGTGATTAATGACAAATTGACCGCAAAATGTAATTTTTAATTTTTCATTATTTGTTGTATGATCAAAATTTAAATTTTCAACTTTTCGACAAAATTAAAAAATTTGTCAGAATAATATTGTCGGGCTTTCAAAAATCAACGTTTTTCTTCTCTTGGCTTTATTTCATATCATGCATTGTTTGGCTTAAAATGTTCATTTTGGTTTGTTTTTTTGGATTTTGAAAATGCTGTAACTCGGATAATTATCATTTTATCGAAAAAAGTCATGAGGATAAATTGTTCGACATTCTGAGCACTATAAATAAACGTACATATAATTTTCAAACCTTGAAAAAAGTAGTCTCAAATATTTTGAAAATGTGCTTACTTTAAATTTTCATCCAAAATTGCTGGTTTACGAACTTGTTCTTTCTTTTTAGGCCTGAAAAAAGTGTACCAAAGCGGAATCCAATCTGATCAATCTTTCGAAAGTTATCGTGCCCACAAAATACAGATAACAGGCAGACACCTTCGTCAAAAATTTTTTTCTGACTTAGGGGGTCTTTTTGGTTTAATATTATTGATTTCTTTGGTTGAAAATTTAGCCTGAAAGAAAAATGTATAACGGACAAGGAAAATTAAAAATTGGCCAGAGAAATTTCGAAATTCGGTAGCGTTAGCCGTTGGCGGATTTAACGTTTATATTCTGCGAACTAAATTCTTTTAAATAAAATTAATGTAGATACTAGATACAATCTGATACGATAATATGTATTCAATATGAAACTATTTAAAAGTTAAAAATATAAGATTTTTATTCCATATATATAACATATGCATATTACATTTTATAAATAAATATATTTTATAGATAAATAGTAAATTATGATTAAAATTACATTTAGAATTATATTATATTAATTCAGGTGCTCTAAACTACAAGCTGCAAAAATAATATATTTTTAGAAGAGAAGTTGATTCCGAATTTAATATCTGTAATCGGTCCATCATGAAATTGACGGAAATTCGCCATTTTCCTAATATCTATTTTAGTTTGTCTGAATCTCGGTTACTTTGGATTTATTCTTTACATTCGAATGCTACTATAGTGAGGAGAGTAAATGAAACTTTTTTCAAATAATTATATTATTTGAAAAAATTGCAAAAGGTGATATCGATTTTGTGTTTCATTTCGCCATTTGTCGGTATGCATGAATGTTATAGCTTAGGCAGATGTTATGATAATTACAGTGATTATAATAATAACATCGTGTTTATTTTTCAAGAAGAACATTTAAAAAAGTCCTTATTTTCTACCTACATCTCGCTATTCTCCAAACTTCAAATTTCTTATTCAGGTATTTAGCAAATTATATTTGTACAGTTTTAATTACTGTAATTTGTATCGCATTTTTTGTTTAATACTCTGAGTGTCTGAAAGAAAAAACGTACTAAAATGAAAGCTCGATAAACTTACTGTGCAGCCAATATTTTTTTAAATCTGTAGGACTTCTTATTTAAAATAAATACCCTATTTAAGATGAATTTTAATCCAAAAGTTGAAATATTTTCTACAAAATTTTCTGGAAGTATTTTCTACCAAAAAAGATCACTTTAACCTAATGGTAAATTTTTCAACATTATAATTAAATTTTCAAGAAAATACTTGTTTTTTAATCCAAATCGCTGAATTTTTATCCTACATTTTCACAAAACAACAAATTTGTAACAAAATAGTTGTCTCCTCAAACAAATAGTTAAATTTTCAAAAATGATTTATATTCTACCCAAAAAGACGAATTTTCAATTAAATATATGGATTTTTATCTAATACTTCATTTTTTTAACTTATTAAGGACATATTTTCAGACAAACATGGAATAGTTAAATTTTCAGATGAAAAAATTAATTTTTAAATGGAAAAATAATAAATTTTCGACAAAGATGTTAACTTGAAACCCAAATGAAGAACTTTCTACAAAAAAGATCAAGTTTCAACAAAGAAGTTAATTTTACTCTCAAATAGTTAAATTTTCAGATAGTATAATTTTTAACCAAAAAGGGGGAATGTTTTAACCAAAAGAGATGCATATTGAAATTTAAAAGAAAGATTTTCTACAAAATAATGGAATTTTCCTTAAAAAAGTTAATATTCCCAAATAGTATAATTCTCTATCAAGCAGGTGAATTTTCAGCTCAAGAAGATGAATTCGCAACGAAACGTAATTGATATTTGAGCCATAAAACGATTTTCGTTTTGAATCAAAAATATTTTATTTCAATAAAAAAATACAAGTTTTCAATAAAATGGAGAATAATTTTCATGGAAGCACTTGCATTTTTAACCAAAGTGGATGAATTCACAAGAAGAAAGTATCAGTTTTAAATTAAAAATATAAACAATCACAAAAATTTAATTGTCAACGAAATGGTGAAATTTTCAACCAGAGATGAATTTTTAACTAAAATTATAAATCTTTTTAAAAAAATGGATTTGAAACAAAGTAGTTCAACTTCCACCCAAGTAGTTTATAACCAAATGGATCGATTTTCAAATAAAATTATGAATCTTCAAGAGAAAAAAATATTTTTTTACAAAGTGGTTTAATATTCAACTAAGTATGCTATTCAATTTTCATCCAAAAGAGATGAATTTGCAACGAATGGTGTACTAGTATATATTTAATCCAGAAATATTTTGATTTAAAATAAAAAACCGATAAATTCAAGCCAAGTGGACGAATTTTCAACAAAGTAGTTCAATTCTTAACCAAAAAAGATTATGCTTGAACCGAACAGTTGTACTTTTAACCAAATAAAATGCAATTTTTACTAAAATAGATGCATTTTTAAACTAAAAAGACGAAATAAAAAATATATATTTCCGTTTTTATTAAAAAAAGATGTCAGTTGAATTTTATACACCAAAATATGCATTTAAAAAAATTGAGTTACTACCGAGGGGTCAATCACAAAATACGTGAAGTACTCATGTTAAGAACAATGGAGAAAAATTCCTGAAATTTATATCACGAATTTTGTGAATGAGCCCCAAAACAGATAAGTTTTCAACTAAAAAAAAAACGAATTTTGAATAAAACAGTTACATTTTCAACCAAAAGCGATGGCTTTTCAATAAACTTGTTGAATTTGTAATGAATCGTCAGTAAGAAGCTGCTACCGCAAATAAATTACTGACTACAATATTATATTAGGGTGTCTATAAAACTTGATTTTCAAAATTTCCTTTTTTTTCCTGTCCAACGTTTCACGTTCCCTGGCCATTAATATTCAACGACCAGAATCTTAGTCTTGTAACAGTTTTAACAAAGAATCATTTGTAAATGGAGTAAAACAATTTTTAGGTAAAATTTCAAATTTAAAAATGTATTATCCTTGAGAGTCACTTAAACTTTGAAGCACCTCTTACAGATTTTCCCAACAAAAATTTTAATTTCAAGACCGAAATTTCTGGAACTAAAGAAAAAATTTAATTTCAGTCAATTTTTATTTGTATTCCCAGAAATCTAGGGGGACTAAAAAGTCCTAAAACATAAGATTCCCGACACTGTGAAATTACCGAATAATAAAATTCCCCGAACAGTTTATAATATTAACAAATTAGAAATTTCCCGAATAATAAAATTTCCGACAGTTAATATTACCGTATTGAAAAATTCCCGTTTTTTATCATTTTCTACATTCTCATTTATGAAAGTGTAATGTCATCGACCAAATTTTCAATCTCTGGTTTTTAACGGATCTTTACGTTTCGACACTCACAGAATTAAAAAATCATAACCTGAATGTTGTAGCCACGCTAACTTTTGAAGGATTTGTTCAATCGAGTCAGCCTTTGATACGCTTCTTAAGGTTCCAAAACTGAAGGTTAAGTTTGTTAAGCAGATATTTCCAACCAAAATAAAAAAATTTAGAGCATTTTCAAAATTGGAATTTTTTTTCTTCAAATTTTAGAAATTGTTATCAACGTTTCTGATAGATGGGTAGAAGAGTTGCAAATTATCAAAATAAAATGTTCAATTTCGATGAAAAATAGAAAAGTTATATGCTTTTGAAAATTTTGAAAATGTTCAGAAAAATATAAAAAAATATTTCACTGATAGATTAGGAAGACATTTTAAAATTCGGAAAAAAATTTAAAAAGTTATATGCTTTTCAACATTTTAAAAATTTTCAGAAAAGGAACAAAAAAAGTTGTTTAATAGGTTAAGAAATATCAATCCAAATGTTTACTAGATATAAAATAGATGTATTTCGAACCTATTTTCATGAAATTTCTTAATTAGACTAAAGTTCAAAAAGTTGCATCATTTTCAAAAATATACAATTTTTGTTTTTAACAGATGCGTAATTTTAAAGCGTTGTTTGTAGTAGATTTGCACAAGATTTACAAATTATCTTGATAAAGTTTTTCAACTGGACACAAATTTACGAGCGCAAAGCGCGAGTTTCATGAGAGTGCAATCTTCAAAGCGGGGATATTATTTTTATTTGTAAAAGATAAAATAATCAAATATTTTCATTAAAAAATACTTTTTAATTGCTTAAATTCCGGAATTTTCAAGTTCGGATAATTTATAATTTGGCTAACATCTCATGGATAGGTGGGGGGGGCAATATGTTTAATTTTAATACAGTTCCATTGTTAAGGGGGTGGGAGGTCTTGAGAAGGTCGGTAATCCGTCAGTAATTTGAGTACGGCCCCAATTTATTGACTTACATTATTACAAACGTTCTTTAGTTCCTTATATAATTTCCCAAATTTTTAACTCAGTATCAATAAGATAAGAATCGACTAAGTATTACATGGCCTTAAAGGCTAAAGCTGAAAATTTGGAATTCGAAAAAAATATTTGTATAAGTCAAGAGTTTATGATTTGATTATCTTAAAAAAATACAATAATTTATTGAAAAACGTACCTTAAAATTTACTTACTTGAAACGATGATTAATTATTTGAAATTGAAGGCTTCCAAATACAGAAGATTAAATTTAAAGATTTTCATTTTTCTACGCGAAACTTACAAGCCTATCAAATGTAATTAATTGAGATGGAGGAAATATACCGAATTTATAGGATTTATAATAAACTTCATAAATTTAAACGTTACACTAATGAAATATTCCTCATTGAAGTGCACTGTAAATTCTAATCTGTAAATGAAATATCTACGTTGAACGATTATGATGTTAAAACTTTCGAAGTTAGATTTTTTTTCAAATGATTCTATTGTATTTGCAAAACAGCTTTCATCGTTAAACCAGGAATCTGTTGTAATTACGCAAATTAAAAAAAAATAAAAATCCTCATAGAGTAATTTTTAGAGATTTATTTCAATTAAAGTTTAAATAATTGTGAATAACACGCAATTTCCTGCACTTTCGTATAATTAATAGACGTTCTAATCACCAAACTCGTAAATCGCCTTTGTGCAATTGTTTAATAAGCATCTTCTGGTGGTCCAGGGGCGTAATAAGTTTCTCGTTCTCCAGCTCTCCATTGTCTCTGACGTTCCAATCTCATCAGGCGGACTCGCATATTTTGCTTGCATCGGAAAATGCATTCGCGCAAGTCTTCAACGTAATCTGTACATTTTTTCCCCCAGTGATCCTTTCCGTATGCTTCCAGACAATCGGCAGCTCTCAATTCAAATTTTGCGCATTGGGGAAAGCTTTGAATATCATCTAATCCTTTCCATAACTTGTTGAAAGGACCATTCAACCACGGTTCAAAAGAGTTCATTTTTGAACTAAAACAAATAAATGAGTTTTCTTTTTAATGTTTACACTTACAACTTTTAATGCTTCAAAATATGCAGTACTCTATGTGCGGAAATGATCACATTCGCTACAGTACAGTGATAAATTCTTGAAAAGATTATTTGTTTTAATTGCTTATGGAGCATCCATTATTTAAAATAAACGTAATACGGGAGGGAGTCCAAAGAATTTCTTGCGTAAGTTTCCTCTTTCTGATTTTTTAAAATATTCTAATTGAAATCTGTTGAAATTACTTTTTATGTTATTATACACAATAATAAATCATTGTTTCTTTTATTTATTTTTTATCATGCCATATATTTCTTACAATCCTTTGAGTTCCATAAATATCCAGTAGGGTTGTTACAGAAGTCGGATTTCAAAACTTCAGAATATTTTTCGGTATTAGAGGTCAATTTTTGAAAAATTTCCAGGACAACTTTTAAAAAATTCTACTCAAAAGTTGAGCTATAATCTATTTCAAAGAATGATACTGTTGCAAAATAATTGTAAGAAACAAAAATTGTACACTTCGGGTGGAAATTATCTACGCATGTTTTTTGAGCTGTTGCTAAAGTGCCTTAATTTTTATTATATTAAAACAATTTTCACTGTTATAGCAGAAAAATAAATAAAATTCTTCGTCTAATAAGCCAAATTTCAACGAAAAATGTCCACTTTATAAAAAGATATTGCAAAAACACGTCAAATTGAGATATTTTCGGAAAATTGAAATAACTCGAGAAATAATTGATATTTTTCAAAGTTCTTGATGTCTCCACAACAGTATGTTACTAAATTATTAAAATATTTTTAGAATCTTGTCCCTAGATTCTGTGCTAGTGTCAAATTTCTTGCAAAAAAGTCGCAAAATGTTAACATTGTATAAATACTTAAAAAACCTTTTTTAATCATTATTTCTTTTATTTTAATAAATTTTAATAATATTTATAAAAGTATTGTTTTCAATTTTTTCCATTATGTGGTGAGTACTATCATTATTTGAAATTTCTTAACTTTTTTGCACCAAGTTCGACCTTTGTATTTAACTGAAATTTTACTTTAAACTTGGGATAATTAAAAAGAGGCACTTTAGTAACAACTTAAAAAATAAGCGCCTAGATAATTTCCGCTGGTGATTTTAAATGACTTCTGACAATTATTTCCTTCTAAACAATACAGTTTTTAAATTTAGTAAAAAATAAATTTAATGTGTAATTGAAAAAATTAAAAAATTGTCCAGATTTTTCAGGTTATATAGAAACCCTGCTATCATACATAGTACATTTCATAAAAATGTCTTATAATCCTTTACAATCTCTAAAATTGGTTAAAATCCATAAAATATTAAGAGATCCCTTGAAATCTATGAAACCTCTTTAAAAGTCATGGAATTCTTTCAAATTCCTTAAAACCCCGTAAAATCCCTTGGAAATTTGAGACTCTTCTGAAATTGTACTGTGTAATATCTTCAAAGTCTTGAAATCTTTTAAAATAATTTGATAATTATGAAACCTCTCGTAATTCTTCGAAAACATTTGTAAATTTAATAAATTCCGTAAACATTTTTGTGAATTTTTTACATACTTTGTAGTCCTTTAAAATAACTTTATATCTCTTGAAATCCGTTGAAATCATTTCAAAGCACTGCACATTTTTTTACTCTTTTGTAATGCCTTAAAATCTTCTCTTTACGATAGAGAGTAAGGGTTGTTTGTAGTTGTTTTTGCTGAATTTATTTAAAGAACCATTTGGATGATTTCGCCATTATGATTGTTTCGTATTTCTTAAAGTTATCTCAAGCTCAAAAATGAGCATTGTTAAAAAATATTTATAAAATTAAAGATCATATTTTCATGCTTAATCGTAACTAAGTATGGGAGAGCATATTTTTCTCAATTTTATTCATTATTTTTAACAATTCTCATTTTTGCGCTTCAACTGATATTCACTGTAGTGAATATCCTTAAATGAGTGAGAATTTCATAGACATTTTTGATCAATCTTTCGTTATGAATATTGGGAAGTTTTTCAAATGGTAGGTTTTCCACACACAAACACAAACACACACAACCCAAAATCGTTTCCAATTGGAATGCATGCTATTGCGCAATATAATTGACTCAGTACTCGCGCACGGCGACCCTTCCAAGATGACTGTCGCACCGTATATAATATATATATATATATATATATATATATATAATTTTTGTGTGTGTGTGTGGGGGGGCGGTTGTACAAAAATATACACACATGCATACAGTGAATGTGTGAATGCTCGTTGCTTATGCAAATTCACAGTTTTTGACCAATCGGAACCAAACTTTGAACACATATTCTTTGGGCTCCCGGATAGGTCTTAAGAGTATTTAGAGGGGGGGGGGGCACCACGGCACATGTACATTCCTGTGAGCAAACTTGGCTTTACTATTTACGTAATTAAATTAATTAGTAAGTTAATTTCATATATAAAGAAGAGCAGAATGTTAGTAAAACTTTTCATTTGAAACGGTACAAAATTGCAAGCCTCCGAGTTTAACTTACCGAAATAGTAAAGTATGCACTAGATAAAATTGAAGGTTTACATTCAATTTTTTTATTAATTTGAACATTTTCAAAGTTGTTATTTGAATGTTCGTAAATAGAGTATTCTATACATTTTTTAAAAATAATTTGTACTTCTAAACAGTGATGTGGTCCTAAAAGAAAGTGGCCTAGAGGTACTTTCCACTTTCCATAAACTACGTTACTAGTTTCAGGGGGAGGGGTAGAAAGTGAGGTTGGTAACGAACTATATTTTTTGGAAAAAGATAATTTTTTTTATTGAAAAGGCTACTATTATATTTTTTGTTCGGAATCCATCTTGTTTGGTTAAAGATTATATTATTTGGTTAAAAATTTAATTAGTTTGTTGAAAATGGGAATTTATTGTTATAAACTGATATTTTTATTTTTTAAACTGAATAAATTTGTTTAAAAAATTCATGTATTTTGTTCATAATTCGTTTTTTTTTTGCAGAAAATTAATCTTTTTGACCAAGAATTCATTTTTTTTGGTTGAAAATTCATTTTTGTTACCATTCTTTTAACTAAAAATTTAACTATTCCATGTTTGCATAAAACTTTATCCTGTATATTGGATTAGTTGGAAATTTGCCTTTTTTGATAAAACATTAATCTTCTTGGTCAAAAACTCATCTTTACACTAAAAAAAATGTATGGATAAATCAACCAGAATTCTGTCTAAATATGCCCTTACTATTTTTCTGGTTAGGGTATCCAGAATTCTGTTTAAATTAACTAGAAAATCTGGTTAATTCAACCAGATTTCTAGTTACTCTAACCAGAAAAAATAGTAAGGTCATATTTAACCAGAATTCAGGTTGACTAAACCAGACATTTTTTAAGTGTATGGTTAAAAATTTAACACTTTTTTACGAAATTATTTTTTTTATGAGTACTTTTATCTGAAAATTTAACCATTACATTTTTTGGTAGAAACTTTATCCTGTATGTTGTATAACTTAAAAAATCAACTGTTTGGTACAAAATTTATGTATTTTGCTGAAAAATTGTCCTTTTGGGTAGAAAAATAATCTTCTTGGTCAAAAATCTTTTTCGTTTAAAATGCGTTTTTCCGATTTAAAGCCGACTGTTTTCTAAAGCATTAAACTTTTTAACTTAAAAACTTTACTCTTTTGTTGAGAATGTATCTTTCATGGCATACAAGTCATCTTTTTTGGTTAAAAATTAACTTTTTTTTTATTAAAATCAACTGTCTTCTAAAAAAATTAGTCTTTTTGTTTTGAAAATTCAAGTATTTGATAGCATGATAATATTTTTTGTTTGGAAATTTGCTGAAAATTCAAGACTGTGTCTAGTCGTCCCGAAATTCGGGACGACTAGTCGAATATTTTTCATTAGCTGGGCTAGTCGTCCCGAATTTGT
>JAWWLR010000128.1:11259151-11270243 GCA_035041075.1 Acraspis erinacei
GAGACGTTTCAGAGGGCGGGGATGTCGGCCAAAGTGTCATTCTCCATGCTAAGAACAATGGAAATCAGGAAAACATCATGCAATCTTGAGGGGGGGGGGGAGGTCCAAATCACTGTAATATTTATCACGTGTTTTGTGAATAACAGTAATAACACTAAATAATTTTTTTTCTTAATCTAAAAATCTAGAGCCTTAAAAACGTTCATTAGTGACCTTTATTTAATTTCTCAAAATTTAACTCTTTATCTCATGTCGCTTGTATGTGAGATGTTCCAAAAAAACTGTCGTTGAGGTAGGAATCGGGTAAGTATGACATTCTCTACTGGTATTGCGTCTAGTTTATACGAAATGCGTCTGGCGTTTTTTGAATGGTTCTCTTTCAAATGCATGCAGTCATAGAACCACATCAAAGTTCAAACATGAATGAACCCAAAATATCCACAATCGCATCAACCCGGCATTGTGGATCATGCAGAATAAATCCATCAATCGGAAACCTCTTAAATATTCATCAGAGTCCTTGAATTAAAACCGCCATCAACAACAATAAGAAGCCGCAACAACAACAATTATAATAATAAAGATGACAAAAAAAAGGTTTTAACTCCCAGAAGATCAATGCATGCGTGATGCTCTCCGTAGGGACAGACATACTAGCGCAGCGCAGAGTACATGCGAGCCTTTGCATATTTCAGAATCCTACCAACTCAGGCTTCTACTCTCAACCCTGATGAAAGCTCCAGCGGAATCAAATCTAGTCAAGGCTTCATCTCCATTCCCTTTCTTGTAGACTTCATCCTTTCCTTAGGGCCCTAGGCCAAGACGATGAACAAGATAAGAACCGTGAAAAAAATATCAAATGGTGGCGGAAGATGAAGAACTAGAAAAAGGAAAACACGATCCTGATATCTAGATCCCTATTTCCATAAATTTGGATTTATAAGCTGATTGAGACTCTAGAATAAAAGTGGATGAGAGGCACCGGCGCCGCATCGCTTGCCGGCGGCGTAGTATGTGTAAGTAGGTACGGTAGCACACGGTCGCACGGTAGCACGAAGCAGTGACCAGTAGCAATAGTAGCATCGGCGCGTGGCGACGACTCGACGAGGCTCGGTCCTGTTCATCGATCGACGCCTGGATGTTGGCGTTGACGGCGTCGGGTGGGGCGAGAGGGCGCCTTTGTCGTCTATCCGCCAGTGCGCGTTTGACTCGCCGCTGTCAAAAGTCGCCGAGTTGTCTCTAAGCGCGGTCTGTCATTCGACGTTCGAAAATTGCCCGAACTCAGTGGGATTGGCCCTCAGAACTCAATCAGAGGCCTGTCGAGTGAAAACGTCTCCGCGCCACTCGCATGGCGCTCGGGAACCCCGCGAGTGATCTTAGTGAAAGGTGGCAAGTCGTACCCAGAACGTGATCGCGCCCCCAGGGCTAAATTATATGCCCCCTCGACAACTCCTCGGTCAGAGCCGGTTCCTCTCGATTATCGATCAAATAAACCGATCAAATGGGAATCAGTGACGGGAAGTGAGTCACCATTCGGGAATAGAGACACACTCAGGAGAGAACAGGAATCAGGGAATCATTGTATGAATTTGCCTGAAGAAACCGCCGACCACCCTGGCACCTAGCAGACGCCGATTCGAGCACGGGGTGCTTCCCAGTGTAAGCTCCTTTCCACCCCACCTTATTTCCCTCCTCCATTTTTTACTCGACCTCAACCCTAAATCCTAATTCATTCCTTTTTTGAATGCGTAATTATCAAATTTCTTTTTTATTTCTACATATTTCTCCTCCCTGCTTTTGACCCTGTCGTCTCCACTTTTCTCAGCGCCCCTTCTCCCTTGAATTTCTCTCTCTCCGGCGAACGCCCCTCCCTCCATATCATCTCTCTCTTCCCCCCTCTCATCTACTCTCTCTCTTCTCTCCCAGTTTCTCGCTTCGCCCCAGGACCAAACGTAGATTGTAGAACCCACTGCCTCTGGATTCATCATCCGCTCTCTGAGGAAGATTCAGACCCTCGCCTTGGGTCACCATCGGCGCGCTGACACCTGGCTGACACGTGTGGAGGGATTCTGAGGAATCTGGGAAACCGACCCCTGAAAGTACAAGAGTTTTTACTGCTGCCTTGGTTATGTTTATATTTTCTAGTCCCGAGCAAAGGCTAGGGGAGGCTCCCTCATCTCTGCGCAACGTATTTCGGAATTAGAATCGATTCGAGACTTGCCGTGGTGGATAGAATTTTAGCCGGAGCGCTAATCATACAGTTATTGGCACTTTGTGCTAAATTTAGAAGAGGGGTAATTAAGCGATTCAGGACTCTGGTCGGGGTTTCTGTGGTACAAAGGGAGGAAATTGAAGAATTAAAATAATTAATAGGTTGGGACGGATGGTTTTAAATCCTGACCATATTAACAGAATGTCGAATTTTTAAAATAGTTTTTAAATCAAGCTTGATTTTTTTATTGATAGTTCTTACTGGATGGGAATCAACCCCCATTGTTAATAAGCCCTCTATAGTTAATTTCTAAGGTAATTAGAAGGGTGGGTTTTCAAGGTGGATTGAAGCAAAACTTTCCTTCACCACTTTCCTAATAACTGAGAAAAATAGCACAAGACAATAATTTATTGATTCTCAATTTCTATCCAGGGAAATGACCGGGAATTTTATATAGTGACTCGGAATAGGGAATTTTCTAAAAGAATTATATTTCTCAGTTGGGACAGGGGATTTCAGTAAAGAAATATAATTTTGACAACTAAGACACGGAATTTCCGTGAAGAACTATAATTTTGTCTTTTGAACATTATATAATTTTTACTTTTAGAGAAGGAATTTTCTGAAAGATTTATAATTATGAGTTGGCACAGGGAAAAAAAAGAAATATACAAAAATCTCTGAAATAATTACAATTATCTTGATTTGCAATAGGAAAATGTACAAAAGAATTATAATTCTAAGTCATGACATAGAATTTCATGAAATAAATGTAATTTTGTATTTAGGACAGGCAATTTCTGTGAAGAATTATAATTTTTACTTCGAGATAGGGTAAATTTTGGACAAAATATGGGAAATTTTGAAAAGTATTTTAATTCTGATTCAGAACTAGAGGAACGTTCTGAACGTTCAAATGAACGCAATTATTGACTGATAACTTTGTAAACTATAAAAAGTGCTAAAATGTTTCATTGATTCTTTCGTGGAAACAAAACTATAATGCATACTTTCAATTGTTCTTGAAACAATATTTTAATTTGACTTGGAACAGAACATCTTTTATATGGAACGGAAATTTTGCGGAAAGAAATTTAATTATAAATCCGAAGAGGGTAATTTAAAAAAATCACGGTTCCAAGTCATATTTCGGAACAATTTGAAACTTCCCTTTTCCAAATTTTTGAAAAGGGTGAGACTTGGAACGGGACATTTTTGGGAAATAAATGTCACTGTGGATTGTAACAGATCATTTTTATAAAGGATCATAATTTAGACTTCAGGGCAATGCATTTTCGTAAACAATCATTATTGGACTTGGAACAGAGAAATTTTGACATGGTCCGAGAATCTTAGAAAATAATTTTAATTCTGATCAGAAGAAAGGAATGTAAAAGATTCCATTTGAAATATAGAATTTTAATACCTTTATCTCCTTTATTATATGTTCCAATTCAGAATTTTAATTCTTACGGCCAAAAATAATCTGAAGTTCCAAATCAGAATTATAATTTTTTTCAGAAATTCCCTATTCCAATCAGAAATCTTGAAAAAACGGTTTGAAATCATTTAAATATTTTTACCTCTTCTAAATTGACCGGGAAACATCATCAATTGACTGGTAGAAAACTGAAATAAATGGGAATTTTAAATCATCCATTGGGAAGACACCCTGCTGTCGCATTTTTCAAGCCAGACTAGCAATATTCTTGATATTTAGGGAAATTGCGAAGGGTTGCTGAAGAAGAATGGCAGGCTTTTTCCTTCTGGATTAGACTAAAAACAGAATCAAGAAAAAAAGGGTGGAATTGTAGCTGATTCTTAAGATGTTGATCATTATTTAGATCCTTTATTATTTTTTATAGAATTAGGATTTGGATAGTTAATGATACGGTAGATCTTTATATTTAGAATTTTCTGCCAAATTGATCAATCGAAACTGTTAATCGCTGTGATTACTAGGTTGGGTCCTCAATCGTCATCTGGTAGATCTACTTGGATTCGAAATCGTTATGAGAAAAAGAGTTTCTGTAGCATTACCAAAAGTTGCATTCAATTTGAGCATATTCATTAAACTGAAAGATTGTAATTACATACTTGATGTTCTGATTATTGTAGGCAAAAAATGTATAGATTCAAGATTGTCTAGTCTTGAATACAAACTATTGATTTAAAGGAAGAGTCGTTGAAATTTATTGAAGTTAAAAATTGAATTGTGCATGACAATAATTTATTACCGATGGAAATCAGATAAAATTCAGATAATTAGGATACAAATTAAGGACAATCTAGCAATTTTATTTTGAAATGGAATCATAAGCAGGATACAAAGTTTTAATTGAAAACTTGCTGGCAAGAGCCGATGATGGATCTGAGAAAAAGTTTCCAGATTTAGACTATCCTTCAGATTAGAATTATATTTGTTATTGGCATTGATGTTGATACTTTTAAACATTTTATTTATTGATTTTATAATTTTATAAAGTTAAAAGTTGTTGGAGAATTTAGATTTCTGAAGGTATTAAAAGTTTAGATTGTTCATCTCATACCCAAGTGGCACTGTGGATTTAGATTTACATTCTCTCGATCCTACAGATGTCGAATCCATCTTCTTACTATGCGGGTTTCAACCCGTCTTGATTGATTTTCTTGCCCTCATTTTAATACACATTTCTCGAATAGGTTCTAAAAAATAGGTTCTATTTTATAATTCAGGCATCTTGGTTTCAACCTAGTATATTGGCTGCATCATAGTTAATTGTTTCTCGTACCTAAAAATCCCAACATTTTTTAATTTTTCTAAACGCACTTTTTTATTATGAATTAAAACGCAGAGCGTCATTCTAATGCAGAATTATTATAGAACACTCCACGCTAACTTAACCTCAATATACTTCAACTTAACCTCAATGAAGGATCACGCCACACCGCTTTTATTGCTCAAGCGCCATTTTGTAACTGCATAAAACTTAATCATACGAACTCGCAAAGTTGCCCATACAAGTTTGACTCAAACTACAATTCCCTTTTTCGAGCGAGTTTCGAAAGTAGAGTAGGATACATTAATGCCTCCTTATTTCCCCTCTTTTATTATGCTTTCTCGAGGATTACGTGCAATTTAGTGTGAAAGAAAAGGCCGAAAAAAAAGAATGCGTTGCTGTAACGTATCTAGAAGGAAGGCACCCATGTGGGTTAGTGTATCTGTAAATTGTAGAAAATGAGTGGTTTTCAGAATCATTATCATCATTAGAATATAATTTATACATGCCCAAAATTGTCTTAATAGGCTTCATTATCTTACGGTAACTGACGAATTAATTATTAAAGTAGACTGCTCTTGATATCTCCTTGTATCGATTCGATATTTATATGCCCGGATGGTACCATACATTATGGAAGAAATTGTTCCATTGAGAAATAAAAGATACCGAATTCAAAGGGCTGTTAAGGTTAGCGATATTAATATTTGATTTGTGGAATATCTGTATCATATTATTGGCAAAGGTATATAGCTCAGATCAGATCTCCAAATCTCAGATATTTAGGATATAGTTCTCATATTTTTGGGATGGTGGTAATTGTTGAAATGTTATAAAACATTTATTATTTGTTGGAAGATGCTTTTAGAGATGTTAGGTTACCCTGGAAACAATGAATGGGAGGTAAAGGTTCCTTCGTGAGTGTTACAGTCGGGATTGGGCAACATGCCAAGTTGATCACGCGCGTTCGAAGGAGTTTTCCTTTCACGAGATAACTGCGATCTTCGTAATGACTTTAGTGAATGTACGTCTCCCAGTGCCAAAAGCTTTCTGGAATGTGACATTGCCGGGGAATCCAGGTGGCTGAGACTTGAGATGCTTTCAATGGCTGAAATATTTTAGAATATTCTAGAAGGTTCAGTTGTTTTATAATTTAGGACAACAGTCTGGATATTTGAAATATTTTGGATATTTTAGATTCAGGGTCTCATGCAGGCGATCTTGATCATTCAGATGACGATGACTGCTATTTAAATTTTATTCTGAAAATGGTATAAATAGACAACGTTGTCAATTTTGTTTTCCTGGTGACACATGATTTAGACGTCTCATATCATTGGCAACTTAGCTGTTTATAAATCAGGATATTTCTATTAGATGAGATTATAGAATGAGCAAAGAAATTCTTTGACTATTAGCATCATGGTCACAGTAGCTCAGAGTTCAATAATCTAATAGATTGAATTGCCCGGATGATCTCAAATATAAAAAATTCTCATATCCTTTCAGAGAAAATACTCGTAATTCCAAAAGGTCACATAAGGTCACGTTACCCTCAGGGGTATTGTTACCTTCTTTATTCACGAATCGCGTGTTTCAAAGCTCTCTGCGGAAAAACTGTTTCCCCCAGACATTAGTATGATTCTTGTGACTTGGTGAGACGTGTTTTAATATTCATAATTAAACTTCTAAGCTTGATAAGATATGCCAAATTAATAGGACTCTGTGAAATGGAGGATAATTGTAGAGAAGTAAATTTGGAGATGATCGGTTTTAAATTATAAAATTTCTTACTGTTTGAAGAGAGATCCCATCAAAATAAGTTGAAATTTATTGGAAATGAGGGGCCAACAGGTTGCTCTACTAGATCTGGACCACTCCCTTGTTAAGTGTTGAGACTAACTCACTAGAGATATTCTTGGATCTGTATGTTCAATTTGTGGGTAGATTGAATTGTCTTTAGCTTTCTCCATTTCTTTTTTGATTCTTTTCTCTTCTCCTCTTTTGTTCTTGTATTAATTTTTTATCTTTTCAATTTACTTTCTCGATTATTTTTCTTTTAAATGAATTTTTTTGTTCCTTTAAAGATTTTTATTCGATATTTCCTTTTTTTTAACCTTTTTCACATCTGTTCTCTTATTAATTTTATTAGTTTAGGTTTTTGTTCTTTTTTTATATTGGGTCTACATATTAGTTTTTTCCCTTTCTCTTCCTCTTTTATTCTGTCTTTTTCTTTCGTAGGTTTTCTAACTTTGAAATATAATAATTCACTCCTTTCTCCTACCTCTTCTTTCCTTTCTTTAAAATTCTCCATTTCATCTCCACTTTTGTTTATCCTTTTAATTAAAAAAAATATGTTCCTTTTCCATCCTCCTCCAGTTTCCTTGTCTTTCATGACCCCTTCACTCTTTCATTTTCTGCCGTTTGTTCTTTAACATTTTAACCTAATAATTTACTCTTTTCTCCTTTCCCTTTGTTTCTTCCTATACTTTCCTTTTTAAAAATACTTTCCACCTCTCCTATCCTTCTTCCCTTCTTTTTACCCATTCTTCCTTATTTTTCCCTGTTTGAGAAATAGAATAATCTTCTAATAATATTTTCTTATGTTTTTGCAGATTTAGACTCGCGAGAGGATTTCGGTGGCGGGAGGGAAGCAAGGGTGGCGGCGCTTTGGAAGTGTCGCGCGGTGGTTCGCGTGGAGGCAGCAAAAAGTCGGTGTCGAGCGTGCGTGCGGGCGCGCTCGCGCGCTCGAGTGTGACTACGTAGGTCGAGTGCGCGGAGGTGGTGGTGTGCGCGCTGCCCGCCGCGCCGGTAGCAGCGTGCTGGTGCTGGTGTTCGTGGCCGTGTTTTGTGGATCTTCAGGGATCCTTTCATAAAAATCGGGGGTGGCGTTTGTGAAAGCAACCTGTAGCAAGATGGGCTGTGCCATGTCCGCGGAAGAGCGGGCCGCTCTGGCCCGCAGCAAGCAGATTGAGAAGAACCTCAAGGAGGATGGTATCCAAGCTGCCAAGGACATCAAACTCCTGCTACTTGGTAAGTCTTCCTCGCTTTTATATTTCTTCTTCGTATTCTTTGCTTTCTTTATACCTTCTCTTCCTTTTTCATTTATTTCCTTCTTTCCTCCTTTCGTTTCTTTCCTCTTTTCTTAATTTTGATCTTACTCTTCATTCTTATACATGATCCTGTCTTCCTTACTTTGCTCTTTTCCTTATATTCTTTCTTATTCATATCTTCCTTTCTTTGATACTTTCACCCTTTCTTTGATTTTTTACCTTACCTATGCTATTTTTTAGCCTTTTTCTCTCTCTTCTTAATTTCGTCCGTCTTTCTTTTCCTTAGTTTCCTAATTTACAATTATTTCTTTTCTATTTTCCTTCTCTCCTCATTTCTTCTTCTCACATTTGATTCCTTTTCATATCTTCTTCCAAAACTCTGATTATTTGTCTTCTTTTCTTTCATATCATATTTTTTTCTACAGTTTCTTCCCTGTCTTCATTCTCTGTCTATAATTAACATATAGTTTTTCTTCTGTTATTTTCTTCATTTACCCTCATCTTTACGTTTATGCCTTATCATGCTTTAATCGGTTTCCTTTTAACCTTTCTTCTACATATTGTACTCCATTTTCCTTTTTTTAGGCTTCTTCCTTTGTTTTCATTTTCCTTAACACAATAAATATAAACACTTGAGTATAAATTGAGGAAAGACTTCCATAAAAGAATTTAGAAATCGAAATCATTTGAAGTGTCTTCAAATCAGAATTCTTACAAAACAGGGAAAATAAAATTCAGAATTTGTATTCCACACTTTTCGCATGAATTATTCACAGGGAATAAGTAAAGTTTTAGTGTTAAAATGAATGAATATTTGATAAGAGGATAAGGATACCGTATGATTTGAATATTTTCCTGAAGCAAACTTTCTATTTCTCCTTTACATCAAATTCTGTTTTTTATTCCATAAGTTAAATATCTTCTCAGATAATTCCGAAAATTTTCACGAATTTTTTACTGTAGCTCTATATATTTCCTTGCTTTGAAGTGCCAACTTGGCACTTAAAATTAACAACTTATTATATTATTTTATATTGTATTGTAGTGGTATAGTATATTTTTAATTCTAAACTTTCCTTGTTTTCCTTATTTTCTTTTGCTTGCTTTTATTTTTCAAATTTTTGAATTAATGGAAATTGAAATTCATAAATTATTTTATACTGAGGTTATTCAGCCACGTGGGTTGCGCGATTTCAAATTGTGGAAGATACTCACTACTTTTTCCGAGATGCTATTTTCGTTTAAAGACCAGCTGTATTCGGTCTCCATCGAATACATTGCATTCAGTCTGCTTCAGAATTGAATCGTACAATTTAAGAAAGTGGGATAAAGTTGAGCATTTATTTCGCTTGGCTTCCCTTAGTATTTTGTATTTCTTTTCTTCCTTTTCTCCTCATTTTCTTTCATCATATTTATTTCAAAACTTATTTTACTTTCCTTCCTTTCTTTCTTACCCTTTTCATACGGGAAACTAGTTCAATCCTTATCAATCCGCTAATAGTTGATACTTCAATCCGGCACAACCTTTCAATTCCGCGTGGGTCCAATCAGAATGAATCTGAAACCAATCGGAAACCACTTTTCAGTCCCTTTCAAAGTTTTCGTCATTTTGAAGTTCAATACGAATGAATCCGACATCAATTCGAAAGAATCTGTCAATTCTTTTCAATCCGTACGCCAAATTATAGCGGATACAAGGCACTGCGGACAGAGTTTTAATGCTTCTCAATTAGAATGAATCCGAAATCAACCCTAACCGGTTTAATGAAAGTTAACAAGAATTACTATACATGATCTGTAAGTTATCAGTTATTACACCATTAAGCCTTTTCCCTTTCGGGGTAGGCGTGACTCACTCGGCGGGGGAGGGGATTAGTATGAGGAAGGGGTTATAGAATTTTTAGATTGATCTGGAACTATCGTATTACTTATTTAAGTAATATGCTAGCTCCGCAACACTGCTCCGACCCAGGTTGCTGATCAATCTCTCTAGCAAATAGCGAAAACTTTCATTCACAAACATTGGTTTGGATACGGATTTCGTAATAAAATTAATCCAGACAGATGGAAAATTGTCTGCTGGTAATGTAAAAACAATTTTTTGAAATGCTAGAAAAAATAAATGTTAGCGATTTTGTATTATACAAGTAAAACATCCAAATACAGACCTTGCACTCTTTCCCCTATTGCCCTTTTTTTCCTTTTTTAAAAATAATTTCTCTTTTTCCTCGGTATTAAAATATGGTTAGTTTGAAAATTCGGCCATTATTGTAGGTTGAAAATTGAATTATTTGGTTAAAAATGCAACTAATTTGTTGAAACGTCGTCTCTTTTGCTTGAAAGTTCAACTTTTTATAGTAAATGCAACTATTCGGATGATAATTAATTCGGTTGATAATTAATTCGGTTGAGAATCCATAATTTTTGGCAGAAAAGTTGACATTAAATCCAGAATCTTCGAACGTAAACAGTCAGGGGTGGATGAACCGTTTCGGGTGGTACTGGGTACTGGGCCGTTATGCATCTTTTTTAAAAGAAAAATTTTGTCTTAAATAAATTGTCAAAATACTCTGTCCCTCACTTGAATAAACCATTCGAAAACAGCAGCATCTAAAAGCACATTACTTTTTTTACAACGAGGTGCGAGCGAATTCGAAAGAATGGTTTCCACACTTCTCTTTCTAGCGTATGAGGTAGGCAAAGACGATCAGATTGTGATTTGGTTCCTTTTTTAATACGACTATTGGCTAGCTACGACAGCGCCACCAATTGGTAACAATTCACAAGAAATTTGAATTTGAATTAAATATTAACATTAAATCTTATAGTAAATAATTAATGTTAAACAGTAGTATAACATTTTTTACTAAAATAAATTGATATTCACTGCTCTTCTTCATTAATATTGCTATAATAACTTCGAGATACTACTTTTCGAAATATATTCGCATGTTAGATGGCGCGAGCTCGCCATTATGCTTATTCGCTATGTACACTCAAAAAAAAGTTCTGGTTAAAGTTACTAGACGCGTCTGGTTAAAAAATTTCTAGTTATTTTAATTCGAAAT
>JAWWLR010000128.1:11316497-11332267 GCA_035041075.1 Acraspis erinacei
TCATGAATGAGAAGCAATAACTTTTAATCTGACGTTTTTTGCAGGGATTCCTTGATTTATAGTTGACAATTCATCTTTGTGTTTGCGCATACATTTTTGGGACTGAAATATTAACAATTAATTTTTTGGTTATCAATTTATCTTTGATTGAAGTTTCGAGCATTCCGGTTAAAAATGCATATTTTTAGTTGATAATTTCTCTTTTTGGTTGAATAGAAAACTTCTTGGTTAAATGTTAAACTCCTTGTTTAGCAATTAATCTATCGTGTTGAAAATGCAATATTTTAACTTGAAAACTATGAATTCTTATTCAAATTCATGGACATTAAAGAAAAATTCAAGAAATGAATAATTATGTTTTTAGTATTAGTTAGTTATTTAATTAATCGATTGCGCTAATTGTTTCATGCTATAAAAAATTATAACTGGAATAGAAACACTTGGAATTGTCAGGAGAATTTTTTTCGAGGATTTGAGTAAACACCCTGATTAAAAATATGAAATTATTGTTTCCGATTGATCTAACATTTAATTTACTTTGAGGAATTTTGGGATGAGATTGTCTAGTTTCATTGTGAATGTAAACGAAGTATGTATTAAACTGAAGAATTAGAGTAGGCAGTGGAAGTTTGCCAGGCCTGGTACACCTTGAATTTACGACGCCCATTTATTCTTTAGTCATGAAATAGATATGGAGCATATGTAAACTACACTCGTTGACATTGTTAATCGCTGTCACCTGTTTCATGATTCCATCTAAAGTTTTCTTTTCGGAACCTACAGATCTCGTTTCTTTAAAGATTTACTGTCCAAGTAAATTTATATTTGAAATCTCGATACCAACATTTTCAAAAATATTTTCCAATCTAAAATTATTCTACAATTATTTTATGTTATGAATTTTTCCCTTATTAGTATTCATTCTTCTTTCTAAGAATTTTATCGGCCTGAAAAAATAATTACATTTCGGACGGTTCTCAAATTATAGAGATATTGAAAGCCTCAATTAAAAAGGATCCAAATCCACCGCGATTTAAACTCGTAGACTTAATTTGCATTCTTTCATATTCTCACGATTTTAATTAAAACAATTTTTGATTTTGATGGCTTCATATTTATAATGGTTAATTTCTTTATTTCTAATACACGTCTTTTATTAACAATGAATTATTATTTATTGAAATAGAATTTCATATTTGAAATCATATAACTCAGAATCCTTCAAATTTCGATTATTTTAATTTTAAATGCTTCACATTTTTATTTTTAAAGATTTGAAACTTAAAAATGTCTTATAATCTTAAAATTTAGCATTATTTAAGTATAGCTATTTAATTTTCAAGTTGTTCAATTTTGAAGGCTTCTAATTTTGATTGGCATAACTTTGAATCCATTTAATTTGAAATTGTTTAAATCTTCACAATTTAAATTGAAATATTATCCGATTCCAACTAATTGAAGTCTGAAAATGTCTATTTTTGCACATTTAATTGTGTAATTATTGAGTTTTTGAATCTTTTAATTTAAAATTGGTAAATTTTGGAATTCCTTATATTTAAAATAGTAACACTTTTTATCTTGAAACCAATACAATTTTGTATTTTAGAATTCAAAACAATTAAATGTGCAAGACTTTGTACGGTTATTATATTTTGTGCTGATCTAATTTGAAACTCGTAAAATTGGCAGTATTCGCGTTTTGAGCACTCGAATTGTCTAGTTGCGTTCAATCTTGAACATTCAAATTCCAAATTATTCAATTTCAGTTTTAAATACTACAATTTAAATTGTTACATTTTATGCATGTTTTAATTTGATCTGATGAAAATTTTAAATTTATATTCTACTATTTACAATGTAACAAATTAGTAAATTTGAATTTATAATTCTAAAATTAACTATTGCTTTTCAAATTTAAATGTTCCCATTTTAAATGCATCTTTAAAAATTATGTATTCTAAGTACTTGCAATTTAAAGTGATTTAATTGGCAATTCTTACAACGTCAATTTCCAAATTTATCAGTCACAGATTTCTGATATAAAAAGAAACAGGGTGGCACTGGACCGAGAAAACGGAAAAACCAGGAAATTATCGGAAATTTTTTAAGACGAGGAAAAACCGGGGAAAAATATTTTGTTGTCAGGGAATTTCCACATTTTTAGAAGAAAAATCTATTCAATCACTTTAGTTGGAATGTTTTACTTCACAAATGTTCAATGCACTTTTGAAGACATACACAATTATACATGAAAAGCATTTGAAAACTCAAATTAAATATAAAAATAAATTAATAAATGACACTTAAAACTCATCTGTAGTTCCAGTGTTAAAAATTGAACAATAATTGATTTTATAAGACAATTCTGAATCTGTTAAAAAAAAATTTACAGATTTTAACGTTCAAAATGAAATTTTTTAATTCGAAAGCCTTAGAGGTTGAAAAAATTGCACGTCCGATTCAAAATGTATAATGTATTTTATATGAAATGTATATTTTGTATAAAATATTCCATTTTTAACTGTTTTAATCCAATCAGTTTGAAAGTTTTTAATAAAAAAGAACAGTTATTTAATATTTAGCAATATTCTACATTTTATTCAAAATGAGTAATTTTAAATAAAATATCCAGAATTATTCAAGTTGAAACTAAATTTTTGTCATAGAAAACCATAAATCGTTAAAATCGTTAAAATTTAAAAGTGAGTGCAAGTATCTTATTTTGATGATTAAATAGCAGTTAAACAATTAATAATTTGAGCTGTCTTAAAATAAGAATTAAGAAAATTAATAATAAAAAATTCAACTTAAATGTATAAATTCAACGGAACTTAAAAGAAAGAAGTTTTGTTCAATTTTTTTATTTTTAACATTTTTATAGAGTTTGACACGTGGAAATTGTAGTTTTTAATTTTCATTGAATTGGCATTTGCTATTTTTAAGGTTTTTATCGAGTTCAAAAGGAGAAAATTTCGGTTTTCAATCTTTTTGAAATTGGAAGGATAATTTTTTCTTTTCAACATTTCTATTGACTTGGAAGGGATGAAATTTTAGTTTCCATTTTTTTTCTAAATTGGAAGAGGGACATTTTTTTACTTTTAAGTTTTCTATAGACTTGGAACGGACAACAATTTGCTTATTTATTCTCTTAATTAGAGGAGGCTATTTCTCCTTTTTATGTTTTAGATTAAGTTTTTTTTAAAACATTTTTATTCAGTGGGACGCCCCTTTGGGATTTTTAACATTCAGGTGAAACTTTTTTTTCTTTCTTTATACTGACCTGGAAGAGAAACATGTTCTGTTCTTAACATTTTTATCAATCTTTATTAATTTGCAGTTCAGCTTTGATTACTACAAATTAAAAAGTTTTCAGTCGTAAGAATTCGGAATTTTTAATTTCAATGACCGTGAAAAATGTTTGCAATCCGGGAAATGACCGGACATTTTTTTCCTGGATTAAAACCACCCTAAAGGAATAACATGCAATATGAAATAATTTTATTCAATACGCACTTTATGAACTTTTTATGAATGAATTACTGTAAGAAAGTTAAATTGTAGACGAAGAGTCTAGTCTAGATTGTCTAGAAAGAATTATGAATGACTCGAGCTTTCACGTAAGAAGGGATCAATTGTTTGGGTCACTGAACGTGGGATGGTTTCATTTTGATCCCAGTGCACATTTTATAGAACCTGTATGTATATGTTCTCATCCAATGTCAAAAAGTCAATTGACACTAAAATCTTTGATAATTCGTGTCACAATTTAACAAATTTGCTCATTAAGCTTATCATTAAAAACTAAAAAATCTCTCCCACACTTTCATTTTCCTCAATAACTTCAGCAAACTTTTGTCAGAAAAATATTTTAAACTATTAATAAACATGCACGCACGCTATACGCGCGATTAAATATTTTATCGCACGGAATTTTAAGATGGAAATATGAAATTAAAATGAAAACCAAATTTTCGTTATTTCATTGTATCTATTATCTACAATAATAGCATGGATATGCAACAAAAATATTTTTGATAATTGATGTGAATGAATATCTGAATTTCAGAATTAATGTATAATATTTTTGTGAAATAAATAGACAATCAAACCGTTGGATTTTTTTTGAATAATAACAATTTTAGACGAAAAATACAAACATAACTTAACGTCTTTTAGGATGATTATTATGTTTTGATTTTCGCAAAAAGTCGACTTTCAATTTTTTGCTATGGATTAAAATGTTCATTTATAAAATTTACATGTAAAATTATGAATATATTACATTTTTAACACTTCTTTTTTACACAAAATTTACTTTTTTCTTGAGTTTTGAACAGTTCAAATTAGAATTAACATAATCTAATATTAAAAATTAAAAATTTAAATTTCAAGTTCTAGCGAAGAAAGTTTTGTTATTTTAAACAAAAATCATTGCATTTAATTATAATGATTTTTCTTTCAACCTACCAGTTTTAGGGAAAGCACACTAAAATAACCTAAAGCTGTTAAAAATTGTAACTATTCTTTGAAATCAATTTTTTTCAATACCAATAATTACCGACGAAAACCATTAAAATGACCTAAGAATCAATTGTTCCAAATTCTAATAATTGTTTTTTCCCAGACGTGAAATTAAGAATATTTACATCCCGAAGTTTTTTCATAATTTCAACTAATAAAAAATAGTCAGGTTTTCAACAACAATCATTGCGACCTTTTTGAGATATTTCGTTAAATCACTTTTTTTAGATAAAAAAATAGTCAAATAAGTGTGCTCACAAAGGTTTGGTTTAAATTAATTTATAACAGAATAATACATTTAAAAAATAAGATTTCAAGAAAAAGATAATTCTGACTCTCAGTGAAACTTTTTTTTTTCAATTTCCTGACCCTAATAAATTATTAATTGATGAAGAGTTGCTTCGGCTAATCTTTGACCCTGGAACGTATCGATTATTTTTCTCATTCAGAAGAGAGCACATCATTTACTTTATTCATTCTTTTATTTTATGATTATAATTCGTTGGGGATATTTTGAGTCTCAAAAAATAGGCTTATAGGCGATTAGAAATTTATTTTTGAGGAGAGAAAATAGGTTTTATTTTTGGCCGTGGCTACGGATACCGAGGTTTCGGTATAGATACCAAGATTTTTCGGTACATTTAGAGTGTAGACACGGTCCTTATTGTTTATGAATAATGTTTAATTTGGTGTTTCGATATTTATTTATACCTTTATTTAATATTGAAAGAGAGATACGTTCTGGGGTTAAAAATATAATATGTGTTGCATCTTTCATTAAATTTTCTTAACAAGTTTAATTATTTTTGGACGCAGAATCGAATGCAAGAAAGTCTGAAGCTGTTCGACTCCATCTGCAACAACAAATGGTTCACGGATACGTCGATCATTCTCTTCCTGAACAAAAAGGATCTCTTCGAAGAGAAAATTCGCAAATCTCCCCTCACTATTTGCTTCCCCGAATACGCTGGTGAGTATTTTAATTTAATTTAAATTTATAATTTCTAAAAGCTACAGTTAACATTGTAAAATTTAATTTATTTTTGATTATATTAGATAGTTTGAAATTAATCTTTTCTTTTTAGTGAAAGAACTCAAAAGAAAGTGTTCTTTGTTGTTAATTAAGTGATATTCTAAATTACATTCTATAGGTCATAACTAATTTTTCTCCTGTCAGAAACGACGATAAGTTGATCCCAGTGAAAAACGAGAGTAATGCATCTTGGGTGTAGATTTATTAAACAAAGTA
Organism: Acraspis erinacei; assembly: GCA_035041075.1. Taxonomy (NCBI): domain Eukaryota; kingdom Metazoa; phylum Arthropoda; class Insecta; order Hymenoptera; family Cynipidae; genus Acraspis; species Acraspis erinacei. The sequence goes on from JAWWLR010000128.1 coordinate 11,322,268, forward strand.
ACAACCGTTTTGATTATTCATGTTTCTTATTATAGCACAACATTTTTCTTAAATAATATAAAAGAAAAACAAGGGCAATATTTTTGATAATTGATGAAAATGAATACCTTAACTTCAGAATTATTATATAATATTTTTGTTCCAAAATACGGATATCTGACAAAAAATACTCAAGTAACCTAAATTTATTCAAAACTACAAGTTAAATTGTTTTAATTCAAATTCAAATGAAATATCTAATGATGTTTTATTAATAATAGCAATTTTATACGGCAAGCCCTAAGTTAATGTTATAAAAAATTCTTAAAAATTGTAAATCTTCTTTTAAGCCTAATGTTTTTTTGTTTAAGAAGAAGATAAATCCGAGTTAGGATTTTTGTTTAAATCTCATAAATTCCCTAATAAGAGTCCATTGGATGATTATTTATTTGCGTGAATATTATTTGTCAATGTCTACCCATTTTCTAAAAACTGCACTTTTTTTACATATTTTTATGCACTGAAATGTTTATTTATTGAATTCCCATGTATAATTATGTAAATATTAAATTTTTTAAATTGTTTTTAAAATAAAATTGGGGTTTTTTTTTCGAATTTTCAATAATTCAAAATGGATTTTTCATTTTTCTCATTTTTCGAGAGTTGAATTTTCAAAAGTTAAATTTTAAACTGTCAAAAATGGAAGAAAACTGAAAGTTAAATTTAAACGGTATAATTTGTAATAAATAATAGGAAAACCGTTATAAATTTATTTAAAAATTGTTTTCCGTTTAAATTTTTTTAAATTTAACTGCTGAAAAAAACAAATTTCTGTTTTGTTACATTTTTTCGACGAAAACACCAACATAATCCAAAACTGTTTAAAGATTCTAATCTTCTTCAATTTATAATGTTTTTTATTTAAAAATATCAATTTTCGATGTCAGGCGTTAACGTAACTTTAAATTATTAAAAAATTCTGAATTTTCTTGGAAATTCAATGATTTTGAAATAAAAATGTGAATTTCCGAAAAAAATTAACAGAATTTAAATTTTTTGAAGCGATTAAATTACATTATTTTAAACAAAAATCATTGAATTAAAATATAAAGATTTTTGTTTAAAAATAAAAATTTCAGCTGAAATACACAAACATCACCTACAGTTTTTAAAAATGGTAAACATGGTAAATATTCTTTGAAATATAATGTTTCTTAACTACTAATAATTACGGACGAAAAGCACTGACATAACGTAACATTAATTGTTAAAAATTGTAAATCTTCTTTAAACTTCTATTAATTTTGTTAAAAATAACCGGCTTTATGTGACAAACGTTAAAATATCTTTAAACTGTTCAAAAATTGTAAAGATTATATGAACTCTAATTTTGGAAATTAAAAATACCAATTTTCGACAAAGAATACTAATATAATCAAAACTGGTTAAAAGATTCTAAATCTCGTTCAGATTATAATTACACATTTGCTTAAAAATGCTAATTTATAGTGGAAAACTAACACAGCCTATATTTTTTAGAAATTTTATGCTCTTGAAACTTTTTGATTTTGTATTAAAATTCTTGTTTGAAGATAATACTTGCCAGGGAAAAAAATACTAGTATAAAATATGTATAACATTTTTATTCATTTATCAGATAATTTGAAAGTTTTAATTTATCTGAGCAATAATATTGAAATACACAAACGTTTCTCAATTCACATAAGGATTGCAATGGTTTTTCTTTTTAAATGGGATTATTTGTAGATTCAATTATTAAATCTTCAAATTTAAGATATAAAACAACGCCACATAATGAAAAGCCAGTCAGGTTTTCAACAACAGTGGTTGCGATATTTTCCATATATATTTCATTAAACCACTTTTTTAGAGATTAACTTGTATATTCTATTAATAATTTATCTTTCTTACGCATATGTGCATTAATTTGTTATGAATAGTGAGTTTATTTCAGAAATTTTATTTTATATAAGAAATCATGTTTTTATAATTGCTAATTTTGGTAATTTGGTAATAATTTAATAATTTGGTAATAATTGCTAATTTTGAAATAGAGCCTATTGACTCTAGATGATTATGAACAGTAAATTCCTGGGTTTGACCACTGCGCAGATATCCTCTTCTTTTAAAATACTTGAGCTTCAAAATACTGCCAAAATAAATTGCGAAATATAATTTTTCACATTTTCAGGCGCACAAGAGTACGGCGAGGCGGCCGCTTACATCCAGGCGCAATTCGAGGCAAAGAACAAGTCGACTACAAAGGAGATTTACTGCCACATGACCTGCGCCACCGACACAAATAACATTCAATTCGTGTTCGACGCAGTCACAGACGTGATTATCGCGAACAATTTGCGTGGCTGCGGTCTCTATTAGGTTAATTCTACACACTATATCAAGCGCGAACAAAAAGAAGACAAAGACGATAAAGAAGACGAGGAAGATAAGGAAGATGCTGCCGGGCACGGACGAGCAAAGTTTCTCCGGGTCGGAAGCCTCTTTCAGTTCGATTCTGATTTAGGATGCATCACATTTCACTGCTCGAGGATGTCAAGAAAGTACCAGCAACGGAATCCTGCCGGAGGACAGGAGCCTCTGGCACGAGGTGATACTTCTAAACGCTTAACTAAAAAACTCATCACAAATCTAAGATCCTTTGAAACTCGGAATGATAATCAGAATACTGCCTTTGCATCACAAGATCACAATAACTTCTTCGAAAAGAAGAGAACATAATGCTGTGAGAGAAGAAGATAAATGGAGATCAGTATAAAAGATGAAGACAAATGAAGAAGAAAAATAAGTGTTCCCCTCACGAACGTTAGGCCGAGCTTATTCTATTGCACGTCTTTACGGTGGACCGACATTTGCATTTTTTTAAAAGACACTTCGCAGACCAACCTTCGTGAGAGGCTTAAAGAAAATTCGGTCCATTCCGAGACAAAGAGTGGGAATTTCGACAGGGTTCGTCATCGGCAGCGCAACGTTGAAACTCTGCAATTTCATGACGTACCTAATGGATACGCACTTTTAACTTCTACGTGCACAAGAGACAAATGGCAAAAATTTTAAGCAGTATGAACAATTGAAAAGTTGTGGCTCGGGGAAAGGGATTTTGATTTTTTTTTCGGTGACTTCTATCTTCAATTCAAACTTTCGAATTTGAAGTTCTCGACATTTGCTCATCTGCAAAGTATAGACCTTCAAATTCAACAGTTACTCCCATTTCCACGAAATTTTCGTTATTCACGCACACAAGAGAAAAATAAACGCACCCACACGCAGACTCACAAGCAATTTCCCATCGCCGGACATCCCTGAGATCCTATTTTTCTATCTTATTTTACTCATTTAAGAATGTGTCTTAAATACCGTCGAATTCGAAGCATAAAAGAGGGAAGAAGACTTGGTGACAGGTACGAAAAACGAGACTTGAGTGAATGAGTGTATAAATGAGGGAGGAAAAAAAGAGATACGAGAATGTAAAGCTCATTATGGGACCTCACAATAGTCGTGTACAATGTAAAATTTGAAAAGAAAACATAAATTATGGGGGTTATCGATTTTTTAAATTTAATTAGCCGTCGACTTTATTAATACCTCGATGTTAAAAGAACCTCCTCGAATTCCTTTGAGTTCCTTGAAATCTTCTGCATTCAATGAATTCAAATGAATAAATTTAAATTTTGATTGATTCTGAATTTGATTTCATAATTTTTGACTTGAGAGTAGTCAGAGAATTCGGGGATTTCAGGTAATTTGACCAGTGCAAAGAGTTAATATGATTCATTGAATTTTGAGAATACAAAGAATTCAAAAGAATTGCATTGAATTAAAAGTAATTTTTCTTTTAACATGGAGGTATCGTTATTTCTGATTTTGGAAATTCAATGCCAAACTTTCGAAATTAAACTGTTTCGCGAGCGTTCAGTAACCAAGAAATAAAAATCCCGAATGGCAGGATTAATTTTAAAAAATAGGGTGTCGAATGCCGCGAGTTTTTAGCGAACAAAATAAGTAAATATTTATATGTAAAGCGTTACAAAAATGCAAAGAAATAAACCAAATATTGCGTGCCGATGCGCATGAAGTAATTATTAGTTAAGTGCGTATGCGCGACACTCGATCCCTCGTGGAATCGGAAATTAAAATTGATATTTAAATCTGATCAATTTTAATGTTTGATCCCGGAATCGACTCTGTTGTCGACGCCTTTCAATTCTAGTCGACGTGAGAAGCGCTTTCGTAAATTAGTAAGGAGGGTTATAATGATTGATTTCTGACTACCGGTATCTAGACCGTTCCACAACTCATAAAGGTTCGTGTCCGTGCCAAGATTCTAGAATGATGTCGGCAAAGTAGGAATTTTGTCATTAGAACTCGGCTCACTCATTTGCCCGCTTTCAAGTTTCAACCAGGCTGGGTAAAATGTATAAATTTATCTAGATAGTGGCAACTCGATGAATGAGAATTTGAATTTGCTTTCTTGGTTTTTTTTTCGTCAGTTGGAAATGTTCAATTCTCAATTTGAATTCGAAATGAAGAAAGCAGTTTCGAAATACTCCTCGCGAATCTGTTGAAAGATATCAGAACGCTGAAAATATAACATGTGTTAAACTCGGATAGAAGAGGAAAGTGAGAATGTGACGAGTGAATGAAATCGAGTGAATGTTTAGAACGAGAGTATATTTCTAAGTCTACGGTTTACTGCGTTATTACTTATAAATATAATTAACATTAAATTAAATTAAATTAGAGTAAGAGGCTAAGTAATGTTTGTGTGTATACTTGGCGAAATAATCCAGTGAATTTAGGAAAAGACAGTTAAGGCGAATTTTGAGGAATAACCATGCTAAAGTGTGATTTTGTACGTACTATTAAAACAAAAGAGTCGTAAGTCCTGCGCTCCTCTCGAGAATGCACATTTTCTACTGCGAATATATTCTCATGCCCTCGGACCCAATTTTTGCACTCGGCACTAACTCTTTCGCGTAGATATGTCGCCTTTAGTTCTTAATTTTTCAATTTTAATACAAATACAAGTAATTCATCTAGTCGAATCCCTAGCACAAGTTTGTCTCACAATCGTGTTGAATTCTGGAAGGCACTTTTGTCTATTCAATGTATTTTCGATTCCTCGATACGACTTACGTCCCTTTTGTGATCTGTGAGGTGTGACTCTTGCCATAGTTATGTTTGTACGTCGATTTTCTTGCTTTCGATATCGGTGTCACCGTCGTGAATCTTATTTGTAGTTTTTAAAATTTCCAATTACGAGTCCACTCAAAAATCAGGCTTGCAAATTATTTTATCGGGCGTGGTAATTGAGGGATCGAATCATTTGAGCCGAGGGAAAAGAATCGTATTTGACGTCCGAAAAAAGTAAAAAGAAATCTTCTGTTCTCATTTTTCATTTGAAAGTTCTTCAAAAAATTCTTATTTGTTCAAAAATTACGGCGATTTTTGGGTAGGTACAGTTTTTGCTTGTGAAAAATTAAAAAAAAAGTATAGAAATACAGAAAAAAAATGGTTGGCCTACTTTAGATATTTCTTTAAATTGTGTAAGTAGCGTGAAATTTCTGCAGCTTAATATAAGGAAACATGTTATTTTTTTGCTTTCATGGAAAACAATTGTTTTCCCGCAAACGTTCCCAAAGCTCCACAAAAAAAATGCAAATTTTTTGAAACACGAAAAAAATGTTTTTACGAAAAAGCAAAAATAAAACATGTTTCTTTGGTTTAAGCTAAAGAAATATAAGGTTGGATATGACTATTAAACTTTTTCCAAAATGTGTAGATTTTTTTTAAATTTATAATTTTGGATTACTATTTAATATTAAAAACTGTACATATGAGAAATTCACTATAATTTTCGTTACAGAAGGAAATTTGTTTGAAAATGTTTAAATCAAAGGAGAAAACAGATTTTCACTCTACCCTAGTGGCCACTGGACCAGTAAAACCGAAAATAACAGGGAATTTATTTTTTGAATTAATTGAATTAATTAATTTTATGAATGGATAATGTGAAATTGAACGATTTCAAATCTTTGAAATCGAGAGTCGGTTTTTGAGAGCCAAATTTCAAAGATTTTGAATTACGAAGTATTGAAAAATTCCACAAATTCAGAATTTCCAATTGATCAGCTGAATTATGAAATGAATGAATTCAATATCTCTAAGTACAAGTTGAAATTCAAGATCTGGAAGTTGGAATTTTTTCCTTGAAGCATCGAAATTTAGATTCTTTAAATGAAAAAGAAAAGTAAATAAATTGTTTTAGAATTCTTAGAATCGTGGACAAGTTATGGGCCCAGCCTCCAAGAAATAATTTTCAAGTCCTGAGAACGACGTATTTAAGTCTGTTAATTGTACTAATTTCATTGTATTACTACCGTTAGTATTATATTCCCAAGGATTTTCGAAAAACGATTCATTCCTTTTTCCAAGTTGCCCTTTCTTGCAATTTTTTTAAGATTCTTTAAAAACAGGATTTTGAGGATAGAAATGAATCGTTTTTTTATCTAGGATCCGATATTCTTATTCCGGTTGCCATATTGTTGTAAAATTATAACTTAATGCAAAGAATCACTCGTAGAATTATCATTAAAGGGTGAGAAAGTTAAGGTATAAGTATAAAAATCGCTACACCTAAGTCGTACCTAAGTACCTATATCGTGTCTCTAGTCACATAGTCGAGGAAAAAAAAGGGAGCGTTATGCATTTATGAAACGCACGTTTGTACAATTACCATTGCAATTACAATGACATCTAAAACCCTACCGTTGCAGGGACCGTTCGCGCTTATCTTTTAAGTTTAACGTGGTGGCAACGTGGCAACGCTGCTTAAATGCATTTTCGATAAAAAAATGAACAACGTACCTACGCCAGAGACGAGATCCATTAGTTCGTATTGACGATTACCGAAACGACTTTTCACATCCATTTCTACGAGTGACTGTTTCGAGTGATTCCAAATTCAAACTTCTCCTGAATTTTACACTCCCAAATTTTCACAGGCAAATCTTTTTGAAAGTTTTTTAATTCAGGGTGTTCCAAATTTGAATTCTTTCAAAATTAAAAACCCTCAAAATCAGGGGCTTTCAATTGTGAATCCTTTTTGTTTAAACACCTTGAACCTGTTGAGCTTGCAAATTAAGATTTTTTAAATTTTGAGCCTGAGAACTGAAGACTTGTTAAATTCGGAGATTTCCATTTATTTTAAAACGATTGTCTTTGAAATTAAGTTTCTAAATGTAATTCGCTGAGAGTTTTGAAAGGTTTAGTACTTAAAAAATCGAAGATCATCATTGTAATAAGTTTTTAAATTATTCAAATTTTCATTTCAAAATGTCAAGATTCGGAATGTGGAATGCTTTCGTAATCGAGAGATTTAAAGTGAGAGTAAGTTTCAAATTAACTTCAAAAATGGAATATTTCAAGTCTTGAGTTCGGAACGTCTCCAGATTTTTTTAATTACTTGAGATTTATAAATTTATATTCTTTAAATCTAAAAGCATCACAAGTCAACTTTGAAAGCTTTCAAAATAAAGTCTTCGTTGATAAGATTTTTTTCTGAATTTTTAAATAAATTTAAGACAAGTTTGGATTTTTGCCGAGGAATATTGAAGGCCAAAGAATCTTCGTGAGGAATTTTCGACTTGTTATAGTCGATCTGACTTTTACAATTTAGGAAAATCGTTTATCGGAGGGAAGCTTCGCTTCCTCGAGCGCGCCAGCGCAAATAAAAGAAAAAGCGATAAGACCTGCTGGTGGGCAGCTTTTAAAAATGCGCTTAAAAATAAAAATAACGAGTTGGTGTTGGTTTTTGGGGGATAAAAAATCACGGTGGCTCAAGAAATGGTTTAAATCTCGATTTTTGTCGAAAACTCTAAAGTGTTATATTATTCCATTTCGAGTTACCGCCTCCAAAGATAATAAACAAGAATAAAAAAAGGAAAGACATGAGAACTAATAGAAGTGAAGTGAAGAATATAAAGGAAATAAGAAAGGTGACCAAAGTGTTTGTGAAGAAGGAACCAAGTCCTACCGAACAATATTTGCTACACACCGCATTATAATGTACTTTCTATCATTATGTCAAAATTCACGAACAAGTAAACATGAGAAAATTAATTATAGCGTTATATCGTAATATATAATGATTAATGGTAATGTAATAATTATAATATCGCTAATGGTAAAGAAAAAATAAATAAAAACGTTCAATTGATGACTAATAATCAAGAGCGCACGTATTTCATTTTTGTGAAAGAGTGTTGTATAAGATTTCAGGAGAGCTGAGAACGCGAGTGGGACATAAAAAATACTACCACCAAGAGAAATCTCATTATATAAAATTATTATGTAATAATTGTCCATACATCTTAAAATGTCGAAATAAACCTAACACTAAAACGGCTCGTTTGATTTTTTAATACCATCAACTCAGTTATGTTTACGAATGAATTTCATTTTTAATCATTTTTGATTAATTTACGTAATCCGCAGCAGAGATAAGTTATATTTAATTGTCCAAGTCCATAAAAATAAAAATTTTCAATTTGACATGCATAATCGTATAATTTTAAAATACTAAACCTGGGAAAAACTGCATCATATTTTGTTACTTGAAAAATACATTTGTTATGTTTTCAATTATGTGCAGTAGATCTCGAACTGCTTTAAAAGCTAGAAATGTAATATCGCAAATAAAAATGCTTCTATTTTAGTGGCTTCCATTTTAAATCGTACGAAACTAATATAAAAATCGTCTAATTTAGAAGGTCTTGCTTAAAATTTTTTCAATTCTAAAAGCTTTTGATTGAAAACTGTTTAGTTTCAAATATGAAACTAAAAATGCATAAATTTTAATGCTTCTATTTTGGAACTATACCATTTTTAATATTAAAATCTGAATTTATTCAATTTTCAAATTTTAAAAACACTCAAGAAATTCGATATAAAATTTGTGAAAGGCTCAGTAATATTATTTTTCAACTTTTTGACTGTGAACTTTTTCAATTTAAAATTGTAAAATTTCTGCAAATAATACATTACTATTGTTAATAATAGTGCTGTGCAAAATAACTTCGGTCCGGGTTGGTATCGGACAAGGGCATGTTTCGAGTTTGTAACCTAGGCCGCAAACCCGAATTGGTTCCAAATTTCGGGGTTTCGAACTGGATAGCGAACCAGAAACCTGGCATAGCCCAAACCGACCCTATTCTTCAATACACCCCATTCTCAATTTTTTCAGATCTGAAGCTTGGGCCAAGTTTATTGCATATAGTATTTTTAAAAAGTTATAGAAAACGTTTTCAGGAAAAGCGAATTTTTTATTTAAAAAAAAAACTAGAAAGTAGTTTAGAGATAAACCAGTGCTAAAAATTTTCTTTGATAAATATTTTTTTGATAATTGAAGCAATCAAATATTTATACCAAAGAGATAATAATTGAAAAAAATACATTTCTGTATAAAAAATCTTGGTTGAAAATGCACATAGTAATTTTTTTCCTTTTGTGGCGCACGTGTTTTTACATTCATTTTTTTATACAATTTTTGTAGAATTATTTTTATTCTTAATTCAAACAATAATTTTTTTAAACTTTAAATATTAAATAAAATTTTCTTCGATACAAATATTTTATTATCGTGTTTTTAATAAATAAATAGTATTTATTAAGAAACAATTCTATGTTGGGAATTTTTTAATTCAGTAATATTATAAACTATTCGGGAATCTGATTATTTTTAGAATTTTATTATTCGGTAGTTTTATAGAGTCGAGAATTTTATTTTTGTGGATATTTCAGTCGTTCCTGGAAGTACAGAGAATTTTCTGTAATTATGATTTCTTCTTTATTCATAATGTGTCCCCTAAGGGTTTACATGACTTCCATTCCTTGCCATAGTTTTCCTTACATTCCCTACGTATTAAACAAAAAAAATCTTATCCTTAATATTCACAACTATTTACAACTATTTACATAAAGT
>JAWWLR010000128.1:11492741-11504014 GCA_035041075.1 Acraspis erinacei
AAGCTCTCTCCCTGAAAGCTGAGAATAAAATGAAAATTAAAAGGCAAACCAGGTATAAACAAACCTGAAAATAGAAACGACCTCCAATCCAAGTCAGCCAATTAAAAAAAAAATAAAAAAAGAGAAGGAAGGGGATTTGGTTGGTTGCCTTTTCATTTTTTTTTCCTCCTTTTTATTTTTGCCTAAATGAAGAAATATTTTTCTTTTCTTTTCTTTTTTTAGAAGAGGAAGGGGAAGTCGTTTTTTCAGATTGCAATGGAGACATTTTTAGGTGGTTGTCCAAATTTGGTAATTATATTCTTGATTTATTTTCAGGAATTTTTCACAATATCTTGTTTCTGGGACGTTAAGGAAGGGGATTTTAGATTTGATTATCGTCTTTTTTAAAATTCCTAAATTTTTAATTGACTGTCTTGGATTGGAGGTCATTTCTATTTTCAGGTATGTTTATACCTGGTTTGCCTTTTAATTTTCATTTTATTCTCAGCTTTCAGGTAGAGAGCTTTGTGGCAGCTGCTGTTCCTGTTTCCTGGAATGTTTATTTTATTTTTATTTTGTTTTATTTTGTTTTATTTTATTAATTTATTTTTTTATTTGATTTTATTTTATTTTCTTTTATTTTAAATAATTATTTCTTTTTCTGCCTTGATAAGGGTGCTATGTGAGTACCGAAACGTTGATGATTTTTTTTTCTTTTAATGTTTTTGTGATGATTTGATATTGGTAGAAATAAAGAGGACGAAGAAATAAAAAAAGAGAAGGAAAGGGATTTAGTTTACGAGACTAAAAGAGTATACCAGAGGCCAATCCAATCTGTCAATTTTTTTGAAAGTTATCGTGCTAACAAACTAAAAAACCACATACAGACTAACAGACAGACAGACACATTCGTAAAAACCTATTTTTCGGATTCAGGGGGTCTCAAAACGTGGACATTTGACAAAAAAGGGAGGGGGTCAAATTTTACACAAAACTAATACCTTCTCTGATGAGAATGTAAAAATGCATGACCAATATAAACGCATTTGTTTATTGATGTAATTTCTTCACTTACACCCGCTGACAGAAAGTGCACCATACCAAAAATTAAAGTACTTCCTCAGGCTTGATATTTATTCCTTGCATTTACAAATGGCAACTTTCCTGCCACATTTCTGAATTTTTTGATCTCATATTTTAACCACATAATCATAACGGGAAAATACAATCCCTCGAAAAGGAATTTTTCGAAAATGGTCTCGTTCTTGTTTTATTCTAATTAATTGAAAATTTCGTGCATTCCCAGTAGGCACAAAACTATGAAAATCCCAACGAAATTCTTGGGACGTCCCTAAGACGTCCTATGGCAGTCCAATCAACGTCTCTAAGACGTCTACTATCCTAAAGATGACCTAAAGACTTCTCGAAGACATGACTGTTCGCGGAACATCTTTCGTACTGACATTAGACGTTTTAAGAGCATCCCTAGGATGTCCAAAACACATATTATAAAAGACGTCTTAGGGATATCACAAAAACGTCTCTAGGACATCCATAATTTTTTTAACCACTGGGTTTTATGCGCCTGGAGGTAGCAAACCGCCACCATGAGTGTACCAATGATGAACGTAATATGGGGTCTGCTAGTTTCTGAACGAAATCAGAGTGTTATTTTGTCGACGATAACGTTTACATCGTAAACCTTGTTACCCCGGATACAGCAAAGTATTTAGATTGAGTGCCTGGCATGCCTCACTCAACCGTTCTATTATTAGAGATAAGAGCGGGTTGAGAGAAATTAAAACTGATTAAAATATTAAGGAATTTAATTTCAATATTCTGCATTAGGTGCATTACATAACGACGAGATAATTTTTTTTTACAGTCTGCATCTGTTTAACATTACTTTATTCATGTTAAAATTCATTTTTTGAAATGTATGTGTATGTCGAATTTTTACAGATTATTAATTTATACAAAAATAAAATAAGGATACATTTGGAAAAATAATGTTCAGACTTTCATATTTATTTAACAATTACGATCTGTTTTTGCTAAATTAGCATCATTAATAACGCGCAAACGTAAACTCTTATACCTATCTTTGATAATGATCATAAGTTTTCAAAAGATTTGTAAAAAAAACCTTTCAAAACTAAAACAATTGCCTTAAAATATTCTAGGTTCTTTTGTGTCAATTTTCAAAAATTATATTTTAATTTTTGTAGAAACCTTCAGAAAATATTTTTATTATTATCTTTTAACTTCTAAAAATGCTCAAAGGCTTTGCACTTTTAGTTAAAAAATCTTTTAAAATGTACATTTTGTTTTCAATTTTTGAAAATCTTTTCTAAATTTGATTTATTTTACAAGTTGTTTGAAAAGCTTAAAATAAATTTCCAAATTCTTTTTTCAAAATTTAAAAAATATTTTGAAATATTTTGAGAACTTTTTAAATATTCTTTTTTAAATTAGTGTTAGCAATTAAAAAATCATTTTAAATTTTCTTAAGAATCCTCAACAAAAGTTAGTTCTATTGAAATCATTCAAAATTTTTATTAAATTTTAAATACTTTAAAAACTAGAATAATTGTTTTAAAATCTTTGAAAATATTCGGTTAACATGATTTTTTAATTCGATTGAAATCTTACGAAATTTATAAAATGCTGTTTTTTATTTGAAATCTTCAAAAATGTACATTTTTAAAAAGTTTTTCAAATAATTTTAAATAGTTAATTATTTCTAAAATGTTGTTTTATATTAATTAATAGTATTAATTCATATGATGATCCATATTGATCCCATGTGGATCCATTACATTTTTTAAATTGTAAAAATGTCTTATATTCCTTAACACCGTTTAAGCAATCAGAGGTAAGTATTTTGAAAATGGGAACAGACCAGTTTATGTTTACAATCTGACAATATGACCTCGCACCATGGCATCATGGTTTTTTTAAATCTGCTATTTTTCACGTTGTCCATTCTTATAAATTGTTTAAAATTATTATATACAGTATTAAATAAATTTGCGACAAAGCAATTAGCTTTCCGCTATTCAATTAAGAAAAATATTGACTACACGAATTATTTATAATTTCCTACTAATATTCAGTGGCTCGCTTTTTGTTAACCGCATCTAAAAAAATTATCAGTAAATATTTAAATATTACCAATTTTTATTCGCAGAGTAAAAAAGCTGAAAACTTATTTTCCGTATGTATAATTAAGAAAAGAACTTTTTTTGAAATGCTTTTTTATTCCATAAATGTCTTATAAAAACATTCCCAAAAAAGAATTTTCAAATTCTTGAAAATAGTAAATTACTGCAATTTTAAATTCTTTCTTTCTATAAATAATTTTAAATTAAAAATCAGGAAAAATATATTTAATAGAATTTTTTCTTTAGGATAATCTTTTATTTTAAACGGGGTATTTTTTCTCATGTGTAGAATTAAATACAATTTTTTTTCATTTGAATCTTCGTTTGTGTTATAAGCTTATGAGAATTTTTTTATTTAGAAGGTTTTAATTTTTGGGAATTTCATCATTTTTGGAATTTTTTATTTCGACTGTTATTTTTTTCTGAAATTCACAGTCTTGTAAGTTCAACATTTCAAGATTTCTCAGTCGTCCCAAATAAGACATAAAAATTAAAATTGCGTTTTTTTTGTTTGATGTTTTCAAACTTTCTTTAAGAAAATTCGTATTGTTCATAAAAAATAATAAAAGATCAAAATTTTTCTTTCAAATTCTTACATTATTGTCAATGCGAATTTGTGGTGGTTGCGTAGCCTATTCCTAATAACTTCACAATATTTCACTCTAATTATTTTCAAAAAGCTGAAAATGTTACGAAACCTCTTTATTTTATTAAACTTTTTCATTTGTCATACATTATTACACATTACATTTTTATTTCCATATTATTAAGTAAATTAATAAGAATTTAGATAATAATTTCTAAGATAAAGAATAATATTTTTATAATATAACCCCATTACCTCAAAATCCCGTAACCACTTTCAGAAGAAAGAAGATAGAAGATAGAAGAAGACAGAAGATGATTTTTAAAACAAAATAATCGATATTTTATATAAACATTAATTTTTTAACTAGCTAAATTTTCAGAAAAAACATGAAATTTCTGCCAACAAAGACGAATATTTTATTAAAAATTATTCAACCAATATTCAACCGAAATTATGAATGTTTGTAAACGAATGAATTTGAAACCAAAACGCATACATTTTCAACCAAATTATTAAGTAAATTAATAAGAATTTAGATAATAATTTCTAAGATAAAGAATAATATTGTAAGTAAACATTAAAGTTTATTTTTGGTAATTTAAAGTTGTTATGCCGAATGAATGAGGTTATAGGGGGACGTGTACAAATACGTAAGAGAATTCCCTCCAATTTTTACCCCCTCCCCTCATAAGAGATTGCAAGTTTTTGAAGACCCCCTCCCCCTTTTTTACGTAAGTTTTTTTTATCAAAGGGTATAACATATATGTATGATATATAAATAAATAAAATATTCCTTATTTATTTATTGTACATTATTTTTATTTGATTTACATAATTATTTGTTTATATTGTGTATGGGAAATTCATTCTTGAATTAAATTAAATAACTTACCGTTGTTGAAACATTTTTCAAGGGCCCATACAAGAAAGAGTCTTAAAAAAAGAGTCGAGTTACCAAGTGGTACTCGACTAATCTTTATTCAACGTATGTATATTAATATATTTATATTATATGTATATTTATATTACAATATTAAATCAAATAACTTGCGCTGGTCCTAAGTGCTACATATATAGCGCAAATTAGTAGTACGAGAAGTCCAAGAGGCCACGCAGTGAGCAAAAAATTATGGATGTCCTAGAGACGTTTTTGGAACATCCCTAAGACGTCTTTTTTAATTTATATATATTTTTTATTTTTATAACTTTATATGTCGAATGTCAGTACGAAAGATGTTCCGAGAACGTCCATGTCTTTAAAACGTCTTTAGGTCATCTTTAGGACATTCGACGTCTTAGAGACTTTGACCGAACTGACTTAGGACGTCCTTGTGACTTGCATAGTTTTGTGCCCACTGGGCACACAATTAAAAAAAACGAATTTAAAGGAACAATTCATAAAATTTAAACATAATTTTTTCTTTCCTGTTGATGAAAAAAGTTTTAAATGTTAAAAACCATTAAATTAAAAAATGCTTGAAATTTTAAATTCTAGTTTAAAAACATGTTATTCAGGAAGAGTTTTGAGTCGTGCAAACAAGACCTTGATAAGGAAAAGTGCGTTTCATATACGTGTTTTCTATTAACCATGTATGCCATCAAATGAGGACACCTTCATCATTATCTTCATGTTTTCCCTGTTTTGTTAATGTATTTTTGTCCGAAATTTTATTATATAAATGAACCAAAATCTTTCTCTTGGTATCAGAACTAAGAAAAAAGTAAAAAAATTGTTGCCAAGTCTGACTTTCCGATTTTCTTGGGTATATTTTTACGTACTACCATGATTAAGTTCTTAATCCTTGCTTTGGTGGTACTATCTGTCGGTAAGCATAAGTGGAGGAATGAAATTAATTTAGTTAATTTATTTTCAAAATTTTTAGTTTCAAATTAACTATTTGTTTTAAAACCCATATATCTTGTTTAAGATACGTATTTTTGGTAGAAAGTTACTATTCTTGGTTAAAAATTAAAATTTAAGTATTTCTTTGAAAATGCATATATTTTGATGAAAATTCAACTTTTAGGTAGATACTTAATTTCCATGGTTAAAAACTCATATTTTTCCTTGAAAAATCAAAAATTGTGCAAAAAATTGATTTTTTCAGTTATAAGTTCATTTCATTGCTTGAAAATTTAACTCTTTTATTAAAAAAAAATCGTTTTCTTTGTTTTTGAAAATGCATTCACTAACTGAAAATTTTACTATTCCATTTTTGGTTGAAAAGTTACATTTTTAGCTAAAAATGCAAACTATTTTGATGAAAATTGCGGTTAAAAATTAATTAATTTGGTTGAATGAAGAACAATAGAACTCGAAGAAAATTAATTTAAAACTTTTTCATCAACAAATTACCAAATACTGTTAATCTGCGATATGAAAATAATTTATTTCCTTGAATTCTCGGAACTTGCTTTCAGTTGTTCAGTCAGTGGCCTTCGCGTCTAAATGGGTTGTCGGGCTTTCGTCCTTAATTATTTTTATTCATATTTATTAGTTTAGAATATTTATATGCTACATATAATGTTTTATTGTGCTCCTGTTGAATTTTTACTCAGACTTGCACTTCGATTTTTAAATTGGCAATTTATGTTTTGGTAGTGTTTAAAATTCAAGGACTTGTTCAAAAAATTTTTATTCCTGATTGTAAAAAAATAATTTTTTCAAGTGAAAAATATATTTTTGGTTGAAAATTCATCTTTCGCCAAATCTGTTATTTCGAAATTGTATTCATTTGGTGAAAATTTGAATGTTCGGTTTTTAAATCCTAATTTTTCAGATAAAATTGATTTCTGGATTTAAAAATTTACCTATTCCAGTTTCGATTGAAAATTCATATTTTCAGTTAAAAAATCATAATTTCAGTTGAAAATTAATATTTTCAGTTGAAAATTCAACTAAATGGTTGAAAATTCATATATTTCGTTCATAACTGATCTTTTTGCCAGGGTTCGTCCATAAACTGCGTAGTCTGTCCAGAAGAGGGGGGGCACTGAAAGACTACACTGAACCACATGGGGAAGGGGGGAGGTTAGTCTGCGGTACATGGTTTTACGTTGATATTCTTTTATTCGGTATACACTTGTCAACTTGATTCTCAAAAAGCTGAAGACAATTTTTTGCCTGCAAGGGATGATTTACATGCATGGCTAGTCTCCCCTTTAATATTCAATATGATCACTTACATTAATAAAGCTATGCAAATCCCAAGTACGTTCTTGGGACGTTCCTAGGGACATCTTTCTTACTGACATTAGACGTTTTAGGAGCATCCCCAGGATGTCCAAGAGACATGCTATAAAAGTCGTCTTAGGGATGTCCCACAAACGTCTCTAGGATATCCGTAATTTTTTCCCCCACTGGGCTATTCTCCCTACCCTCTCATAAGAAAAATTAAGCTTTTATGAAACACCCGTCTCCCCAAATCATCTTACCTTATTTTTCCATTACCTTTAATTCAAAAGCTTGATTTATAAATAGATTAACAAACGTTTCTATCACTTACATGATATTTAATTTTGTAATTTTCAGGACTTTCAGAAAGCCTTATTAAAGATGATCACAAGGATCATAGGATGTCATCAGAAGACGTTTTAGGAACATTTTTTGGTGTAAGCAAAGAGAGATTGGCTAAACCATGTCACAAAAAAGACGAGAAAACTTGGCCGAAGGCTATGGACGACAAACTTACGAATTTCCTATCAGACGCCAAAATGAAGAAAAAAGATAGTGAAAATGCTGCCAAGGAAATTGTCTCACTAGCACTGCAGTGCGGGACGAAGAAGGAAAAGACGGCAGCTTTGAAACATTATAAGCGTATATTTGGCCAATAAGGTTAGTGTAATGTTTTACATATATACGAATTTCATATTATTTTTTGAATTACAGTTTTCACCCCGCGACACCGTACTATCAATCCCCGTACTTGTCTTGATTTCCCTACCCTAATTATCTTCCCATAATTTTCCTTTCAATATCGAACTTCGCTCCCATAAGTGTGCCCCATCCCCAGAGGGCACACAACTATAGAAATTCCAAGGACATCCTTGGGACGTTCCTAGGACGTCCTATGTCAGTTCAATCAACGTCTCTAAGACGTCCAATAATATTCATAATGTTTACTTGAAAATTCATGCATTTTGTTCGAAATTATTGTTTTTTGGTAGAAGATTTATGTTCTTGATTGAAAAGTCAAATATTTTGTCGACATTTTTTCTTTCTTTGAAGATTGTACAGGCCCACAAACATTTTTTTTTGAGTCTTGGATGCCAATATGCTATTCCTATGCATTTTCCCCGCTAAAACGGATTATGCAACCCGTTTAACCCCTTAACATTAAGATTTTCACATAACCTCAAAAACACCCAGTAACCCACTGAAACCGCAACAATTATTTACCCTGTACCATTTTAACCCTCCTCCTCTTAATTTGGTAACCCCATATAATCACGACTCCATAATCCCATCAGGTCTTAATAATATAACCCCATTACCTCAAAATCCCGTAACCTCATTCAGAAGAAAAATCTTGTTTGGGAAGACATTATATTTATTATATACGATTAACATTATATAAAAAATGTGCATGCAAACCATTATATACATAGAAAACATTATCTAACATATTCTTAAGTTCTTCTATCAGTATCAACATCAGTAAAGCCATGGTAACGATTTTATTTATTGTTTCGAACTCTCTTGTTTTCGAAAAATCTGCGCTTTGGATTTTTTCTCCGATGCTTGCCACTGTGAACACTCTCCCTTTCAAGCATGCAACAGAAGTCTGCCATCATATTCGTATTCCATCTACCTTGGTAACGCCTTTGCATTTCCGTGATTTCTTGATCGAAGCGTTCTCCTTGTTCCTAACTGTAATGTCCAAGATTTTTTTATAAGTTTTCCAGATAGGAATCAAGAAAGTGTAGCTTATAACTCATCAAGCAACCCATTTTTTTGTAGTTTATGAGAAAGTCAGTTACCAATTTCTTGTAGTTGTCACTCTTTTGATTGCCTAAGAAATTCTCAGCCACATTCTTGAAACATTCTGGGAATCTTTTGAATAATTAAGTAAAATATTTTCCTTCCTTCGCCAAAGCCTTTACGAAATCTTTTATCCAACTGAGTTTGATGTTCAAAGGAGGAAGTAGAATTTTAGCCGGCTAACCAAAGGTTTGTTTATAAAATTTTTCAAACCAGTGTCTGTACGTTCTCAAGCTGGCCAATCCTTCTTAACGTAATGATTCTTGCGATCCATGCTATCCCGAAAACAGGATTTCACACTAAATTTTTTGCAAATTACTGGAGTTGAATCCTATTTCACCGTTTCTATTATGTTCGCTTACATTTTCTCCCAAACGCGATCGTATTTCGCAAACTTTCATATTAGCCATAGATGTATCCAAACCCAAACGGTAGGGCTCCCATTGTAATCGTTGTTAAGTCCGCCGGCCTAGGGGTGATGACCCCCATACGGCCCTAGGAGCACAACGTCAACTCGTCGTCGGACACACCCCGGCTTCGACCTTATACTCTAGCGTCCACCTGCAGGTCAGCGCGCCTTCGTTGGTTTCGTTACCTCAGAGAATTGGAGAGTTGATCATTCCACACATTTTCCTTAGAAGCAGTGTCACCATCTCCAGTGTTCTTTAAGGTAACATGATTTCAAATTCCCGAAAAAATGGTAGATCATTTTATGATTGAAATCTTGAAAATAGTAGTGGTGGTAGTAGTAGTAGTGGTATTGGTAGTAGTAGTAGTGATTTTTTGATTAACAATTGTTAAACTACCACGAAAGAATTCAGTTCCATACATATGGCAAAAAAATATTGGACTACAAGCTTACTGATGTGTCAGAGATATCTGAGAGGGATTTAAAAAATAGTATTGAAGAAGACCTTGATTAATGACTTCAATCACGTAACTTTTATGATTTCGGAGTTTTGAGGTTATAGTGTTATGGGATTCCGTGTTTACAGAGCTACTTACCAATGACTATGTTGAACAAGAAAAACTCACGAAATTGTTCTTTTTTCCCAAACAATATTTTTCTTTAGAATGAGGTTACAGCATTTTGAGGTTATGGGATTTTATTATTCAGAGTTAAGTGGACTATGAAGACATGAGATTATAGGGTTACCAGATGAAGAGGAGGTGGTTGAAAATTGTACAGGGTAAATAATTTTTGCGGTTTCTGTGGTTTATTGTAGGTTTTTGAGATGATGTCAAAATCCTGAAGTGTTGGGGTTAAACGGGTTGCATATCGTTTTCAGCGGGAAAAAATTCATAGGATTATCATATGCATAAATTAATGTTCTTGATTGAAAAGTCAAATATTTGGTCGAAAATTCATCTTTTTTTTAAAGAATAATTTAAACTTGAACTGTGGAAATTCAGCTCTTACATTTTTTGACGGAAAAATGTTACTATTTCTTATTAAGGGCTGAGGGGTTTGGAAGATCTTACGAAAGAAAAATTATGACTAACAAATGCATTGAATTTGTCTGAAAATCGATTATTCTTGAACCGAAAAGATTGATTTAAAAAAAATTACAAATTCGAAAAGCAAATGGATTTCCTAACAAATAGTTGAATTTACAAATAAAAAAGTAAATTTTCAACCAAAATGGAAAATTTGAACCAAAAATGAAATAGTTCAAATATCTTTTAAACTGGATCGAATTTTTACCCCAAAATCTGGTAAAAATCTGAAGATTAAAACAATTGCTCTAAAATTTTCTCCGTCCTGTTTCGACATTTCGGAGATCTTAAAAAATCTAATTAAATTTGCCCAACAAATCTAGGAATTATATTTACATCATCTCAAAAACAAATTGAGGTTAAAATAAATAGTTATTTTAAAACTTTATTTCTTATGTAATATTTTTCCCACTAATCGAAAAACGAATTGCTTGCATAGTGCGCAATTAATGATACAAATGTTTAAATATTGAATATTGCTTTATTTCCAGATCACGTCAAAACAATCTAACCCAGCCGGCACGAAATTTAAAAACGTTTTTAGAACGTCCTTAAGACGTTTTTAGGACGCAAGGTTTAAAAGATGAGTTTAGAACGTCCAAAAAAACGTTCTAAGTTCCAAATAGGTCCTAAGAACGTCTTTGAAACATTGTATGTTTTAAAAACGTTATTTTGCCTGGCTTAGGACGTTTTTAGGACGTTCGAAAAACGTCTTCGGACATTCGTGCCCACTGGGTAGTACTTCGCGACTGAACAGTGGAGACAGCCAAAGGATAATGCATATATGACTACATCTGATCTTTCTACAATTTAATTTAAACCTATTATTATAAGTCGATACTCTGGTCTAATTTAATGCAAAAATAAATAACATTAATATTAAAAGAAAAATGAGCACGCTTGCTTCTATAACATATTCAAACTTAAGTTAGCTGTACTATACATGGGGTTTTCTGCGATTTCCTTATGTACTACAAAAAAAATTGTAGGTGCATACTACTGCAGATTTTGAAATTCGGGCGCAGCCGCTAGGTGTAGAATCGGTAGTCTTTTCTTATGGGAA
>JAWWLR010000128.1:11508818-11523501 GCA_035041075.1 Acraspis erinacei
CAGTAAGGGTAACAGCGTCTATGGTGACTAGATCTTTAAAACCTCGCGAGTTTTTGCAACATCCTTTTTTTCCATCTGTAAGAATAACAATGTTATTAATGATAGCTGTACAATGATAGCTGTAAGACATTTATAAATTGTTGGAAGACAGGCTATCGGTCGAAATTCAGATGGATTTTGAACATCTGGCATCAGATCTGGGTGTCAAATGATCTTCCGAAAACACATTGCCAACGCTTGGTGCATGCTCATTTTGTTTTACTACTTCAATTATTTATAAAAGCTTGAACTTTAAAGATACATTATTTCAAAATTCAGTTACTTGTTCAGATGTTCGGTGTTTGTATATATTTTTAATAATTTAATTTATCCTGACACTTCAAAATTCCCGAATAATGAAATTCTGTCAAAAATTTCCGAATTATGAAATTCCTTGATTATAGCAATTTAAAAAATTGTTTTTTTTTTTGAATAAATATTATTTATTGATTAAAAGCACAATGTTTAAATATCTGTTAAAACCAAATTTTTGAGCAATGTGTAAAGTATATGAAAATTATTTCTTGAATTTGAAACAAAAATAATTGTATAAAAATTCTATAAAGAAATAAATTTAAAGACACGTGTTTTTCGAACCAAAAAAGAAATTTCTCCCTAAATTTTCTCCGCACCTAATGACATTTTCCAAACAAACGTCGCATGATTTAAATCAGTACTGATTTACCTTGAAGCCTCTTTTTAATTTTCCCTTTCCCTTCCTCTTTTGAATATTTTTAAATATTAAAAAAGAGTACTTTAATAATCATATTTCTTTATTCTATTAAAAATAATATTTACCAAAAACAATTTTTTATTTGTTAAAATTTTGGAATTTTTTGGTTCAGGTATTTTATAATTCGGTAATTTTCTGTCGGGAATTTTTTCCATATTTGCAGCTCAATGTGATGGTGTTCAAAGTTTTTTGTAAGATTCAAAAATATATAAATTTATCCCATTTGTATACGCTCATGAATAATAAAATAATATTTTGTAGATTGATGAGGTTTGATTTTTTCGTTCAATTTTACTATGCCTTTTAGACAGTTATGAAATTTTTTTAAACAAATACATTTACGTTTCATACAAACAGATTTTTCTTTATATTAAAAAATGTCACCTTACATGCTATCAAATCGAAAGTATCTTTGTTTCTCGGAAAAAATGTTATCTATAAATTAAAACGATACTTAAATCAAAATTGATTGGTCTATTGACATAAACTATTGTATTAATAATACGGAATTCAAAATCACTGGCACTTTTGATACAAAATTACTTTTTTCTCAGTGTAGGTGCATGAGAAACAAGCTGAGGCCCATAACCTATGGATTTATTGAGTTTGTGAGAGATCAATCAAATTCAAGTTCACACTAATATCTTCATAAAACGATCTTTATTAGCCACTCCTACATAACGTTTTACTTTATAAAAGTCAGATAACATTCACCTTCATTACTATTTCTAGCTAGGAGGTACATGTAATATTTTGATTTGTCTACTGATCACGAACAATGTTATATTTTAGTTTCTTAATTTTTAAAATAGATTATTTGTATGCAGTACGGCTGTTTACACCTCGTGAACCCGCTCCACACGAAAGAACCGGTTAATTATGCGTCGGGGACCTACTGGAGCTGCTTCTGTTTCTGTTGAGGACAATGTGGTAACCGTGCCTCTTTCCATATTTATTTTCCCCCGTCTTTTAGTGTGACTACTATTATCATATGTATATATTCCGGCAAAAGAATTATACGTCTCCAATATTGCAAAGACGTCACCATTGGATCCCGATAACACAATTTGTTCATCGGTTGGTACAGGACAATAGTCATTAACTCCTATTCTCATTTGGAGTGGTTTATCGGTAGGAAAAGTGTATCTTCTAAGTTCGAATATCCGTGGTGGATTTGTCAGGGAAATAAGCCGAATATATCTGAGTTCTTCAAGTTTACATCCATATCCGTCCTGGGAAGGAAGCCTTTCAGGAGGAGCAATAGACCTGGTAGGAGAATGATGCGTTTTAGGAGGAGACCTTGTCCTCTGACGAAGAATTGGTTTGGTGCGAGGAGCAATGGACTTACTAGGAGGATGAGACATTGCAGGAGCTAATGTGGATCTAACACGAGAAGGAGGTTGAGCAGTAGGAAAAGATGTCTCAGGTGAATGTTTGTCAGAAAAAGTAGAAGGCGAGCGATGCGGATCACCAGGAATAGGGTCGCCATTAGGCAAACAGTCAAACTGCGAACTTAAATCTGTAAGAATAAGGAGACGATTCCATTTTTTACGTAACATGGGCATGATCCACGAATTTCACCAGCGTCTTTTTAGTTTCAAAAGTAACTGGCTATTGCGAATTAGCATGCAAAACAATAGTATAATTTTTAATGGAAGTAAGAACAAGATAAACAAAAAGAAAGTATAGAAAGAGTAAAGAAGAAAAATAAGGATTAGTATTGGAAGAGGTAAAAGTGGAAAGAGAGAGGCGAAGTAAGTTGGAGGATACTAAACACCTGGATATATGGTGTGAAAAGAAGTGCAATAGAATAAATTGAGTCATTAAATGGGAAAGATAGGAAGTAATTAGATATCTCTTTGCGTATTTGTTTATAAACATTTTTTTAAACTACCACTTACATGTATAATTGCTAAACAGAAAAAATCCTTACAATTCTATATATAGATTATTACTAATTTTATATTTACCAATAGAATTAAGGGAAACTGCTAACGTGAAGCACATTGTACCAATAAGTCTCCTCATTTTTCTGTAAAGGGAAAACTGATTTTTTACTGAATTCCGAAAAAAAAGAATTGCTTTTTAAAATCATGGTTAAAAATACTTTTTTTTTATTTCGTATACCTTGATATCCAAAACGTAACAAATAGAGAACCCGCGTAGCTGAGTTACAAATTTTTTTAGGACCTGGATGAAAAATAATAATTTTGTTACAACAGGGAAAGAAATATGTTTTAATTGGAGATAATTTCAAACTAATATAAGCAAATGCCAGAGTCGTACTATATGTACTAGTCGTTATCGCATTCGCATTTGTCATAATATATTAGTTTACAACATTTGTAAAATTACGTAGAGAAGTGAAATCTTGTAAGATTTGTTTAAATAATTCATAATTCTTAACATAGTAAAAGGATCAAGAACTTAGGCAAGGCGACTATTGGAATTTTTAAATAAAAAATAATTATTATCAAACAAAAGTTAAAACTAATACAATATTTTTTGCGCTGCCTTTCTGCAATCCCGTTTTCTGTTAAATTCAGATAAATCTTCCTTATTTTATCTGCCAAACTCCTTAATTTCTCCGATAATTCGCCCGCATGGATATATCAAGTTTGTATGTTTTTTAAATGGAGAAATTTCTTTAGAAATAAAATAATCCTGAATAAAACTTTGGAAAGTTTGCATTGACAAGATTAATAGATTCCGCGAATTTTCTTTCTAGCTCTTAAGTTGCTGAATCCACAAAAATGGGAATGAAAACAAAATAATTTTAGGTTTAGATAAAACGGAGCTGACTTTTTTCACTTGAGAGGCCCTTTGACTTAAATACAGAATATGATAAAAAATTTAGCTAAATTGACACAAAACATTGTGTATAGTAAAACAACTTTAGGCGGCTACTTTTGGAACACTTGGGTCGTTAAGCTATCAAAATTGCGCTGGGAAGCACTTGAACACAACAATTGGTCACCCTTCTGTCATTAGGTTCAATTATAACAAGATGATCAGATTCTGGCTATTTCATACCATAACGTAATATCCTTATCTTGGAGATATTAGATGCAAAACTATAGTAGATTTTTGCCTACTCTTGAGGAAAAATATCAAAATTCGATGATTTTACGAAGATCCTTCATTATCAACGTTTTGAGAGTCCAATGCTCTCCTCACCAGGAAATAGTAATCCAAAGTGAAAAATAACTCTTCAGAGATTAAATCTTTCTAATCTCTAAGGACTTATTCTGAACTTTTTTATCTCTAAATACTTATTTTTCACTTTGGATTTCTTTTTTTTGACGAAGAAAGGCTTTGACTCTCGAAACGTTGATAATAAAGGATCTCCATCACTCCATTTAAGTCTTTCTATCTTGCCTAAAGTATGCATGTTACCAAATCATAATAAAAAAAGAGATTTCGTTCTTTGTGGAAACATTAGGTTTGTTATTGTATACCAGATGTCTGCAAGAAGATATATAATGCCTGCACCTTCTTGCATAATATGTACATTTACGATAACGTGTCAGCACTCCAAGAAGAAGATAAATAAGGGTACTTTAGCATGTGCGATCATAAAGTGAAGAAGCGCAAATAGACAATGCCCACGATAATGATGATGGCATATACTGACATATTTTGATAAATTGAAGTCAGTTAGGCAAGATCGGTCTATAGTTAGAGGGATATTACAAAAGATAATTAACTACCATTTCCGAAAATATTGTCATTCATAGGATATCCATATTTTAAAATGAAACTTTAGGTCCAAATTTACCGCAAGATCCTCCTTCAATAATTATAAGCGAAAAATTCTGTTCTTTAACTGAAAGTTTCAATACTGTAGATATTTTTCTTTCCGTTAGTTTATGTGCAGGCGGGGAGTCTCGATTGAGCCAACACGGCGTTCAAGCTATATAGCTTATTAAGACATACCTTTAACTATTCGCTTTCAATTTTTGAACCGATACCTCTAAATAAAGCCCAGTATGTCAACCACTGATAGCTTTATAATTTCCATAGGGTTCACGAAATGGACTCCAGGGGCTCCAGGCTCTGTCGTGGGATTGTACGCTATCTTCTGCAGAGCATAGTTCATGTCTTTGAGCTTTTTAAGCTTCTGAACCAATGTCATGTTGTATTTGTTGGGTAAGTCGAGGATTTCCCTGGCTCTGTCCATCCCCTACGCCTGCCAGAAGCCCTCAGTTTGTTCCCAGTATTCGCGGTGCCTTGCCGAATCCAGCTTTTGATGGTCATCCTGAAGCAGCAAGGCGCTAGTGTACTAATCCGTTGATTTAACATTGCTTCTTCGTGTTTGATAAACTTGCCATTATCGAGCCTCATATGCCCGAGGAGAGCTACCGGATTTTCATAAATGTCCCAGTCTGAAGGCTATTCAGTTCTGTTTGCTCTTTTGTACAACTCTCTAGTCTTTCGACGGCGTGTCTGCAGGTTATTTTCTAGACTTAATTGTACTGGTAGGGCAATTGTTCTTATATGATGTCATCTAGCCCACTATCCTGCTCCTCAGTTTTTCCGAGCACATAATCAAATCGAGAACCTCTCTTCTGCTTATAGCCTGGATCGTGGGAGTATCCACACGATAGACTCCTCTAGCCTTTCTTCGCTTCTGACCATGAGTCTCACCTGAATAGCGGTAAGTTCCTGGAGCAGAGTAGAATAGAATATAGCCTCACCCCTTCGAGCCCCTTTGTCGAGATAAACCTGCCACTAATTGGTTTGTAGAGTGGGTTTCTGGCATTTCAGACTCATCAAAACGGCTGGCGTTTTTTCAACTAGGCAGTCCCGCGGCTAGGTGTTTACGCCCTACACTACGATAGTCGCCGATCTGATAACGCATCAATCTCTTTAAAGAATTCCTCCTTTAGCCTGTCCACATCCTGGAGTGTTAGAAAGGCCATCTCTGCGAAAGTGGAAGCATGTGTTTCCAGAGTCTTCTGCCATTTCGACTCCGTGTGCGGGAGAGTGTCTTTGGAGTCCTTCCTCCATTTGCTTGTAGAACAAGCCTGACGAGTGGCTTCAGGTGAGTTGAGGAGCCGTTAACCTTTGTCGGTGGATTAGAAAAGGGTTCCGGATCGGAGCTCTTATTACTTTTATTCGTTTTTAGTGTGTTGAACATTCGATGTCACAGGAAGCTAGGTTAGGAAAGAACACACCCTACCGAACCCCGTTTGCAGGGGGCGTCTTTACATTCGAGTCGATTTGAGCTAGTATCCTTAAGTCTCCGTGGAGACTCCTTCATTGTGACTTTGGCGTGTCAACATCAACTGAGGGGAGCTTGGAAGCATAAGAACTCGCGACCTTGATGTTCCAGGAGACTTTGCTACTACTCTCTGGAGAGTTAACTCCATTGTTTAGGCCCTACAGGCTATATTCTGTCAGTTCTTTAGAACAGCTGCACCTCATGATGCAGTCCCTGGGAGTCAACTATTCCAGATCTCTAGCCCGATAAGCGCCTTAAGTCCTTTTACCGGCTAGAAGGACTCGCGATCCCTAAAGAGAGCCTTCATATAGTTTAAGTTTTCTAAATAATATTATTTAGATATATCGAAGTTTTGTTGTGAAATAGCGGTTAATTCTTGTATTTTACGGAACGGTTTTTCGAATCTTTTTTGCCGCAGACTTTTACGTCCTATCCCTTTTTCTGGAATACAAACTTTCTGACGACAACGTCGAAATTTGAAATCAATTGTGCCTTATCCCTTAGGCGTCCTTCAACAGCTGCTGAATTTAAAATAGATATTACTATTATATGTGTCTGCGACAAACTTTAAGTAGAAGCAGGTCCACCGCCTGTACCTTTGGTGTACTTTTTCACGGTTGCATATTTAATTTTTACGCTGCTGCGAATATCTTTCCTGACCCCAAAAAAGCAAGATGGAGGATAAAATTAACCACTAGAGTACAGGGTTTTTCAGTAGAAATATAGTCATTAGGTATAAAAATAGTTCTTCATTGGATTCATACACTTATTCATAGAATATCATTCTTATGTCAAGATAGTAGAAATTTCTCCCGCATATTATAAAATAAAATAAAATAAATAACTCGTTTAGACCATGCAAACGTCTACCTTATCAGATAATACGTACTTCGTACCATTGCTTCGTCTTTCACAGTACCCGGGATTACTCTTTGGTTACCTCCTGTCACATTTTTTGTACGTAGATTGCATTCTAAGCTACCTGGTGTGCAACCCGGAGCACCCGAGTGGTGATCTTACCATTTAGAGACTACAGCAAGGCTTACGTAATACTACCATTCAGCCGTGACTTCTGTTTTAGTCAGATACTTCCAAGTTTCTTGCCATGCTTAAGCCATGCAAACTTCTTTCACGCGGATTCTTAAGAAATTGCGCAAAGTCCAATAAAAGACAATATTTATCCACCAAACCTTTCTAAATAGTGAGCAAAATTTAGTAGATTGTGTTCATCTTCGAAAATTTTGCCGTGGGATGGCCGTGGGTGGACATTGACCCAATCCTGAGCCATGGTTACTCCACGCTTACCCTTCGGTTAACCCACGCTCAACCCACGCTTATGCGATTGTTGAGCCATTGTTGAGCCAGGGTTCACCCATTGAATCTTTTCCACGCGGTTTGACTTGAAATTTTCAGGGAATATTCTTAAAGAGTTATAGGTTCGAATAAGACAATAAAAAATTGATCTACCGGAAAAGTGAATTTTCCAAAAAACACTTGATTTTTCCACTATAAAAGATCAGGTTCTAACAAAAACACATTCGTAAAAAAACCTGATTTTCGGATTCAGGACGTCTCAAAACATAGACATTTGACAAAAACTGCAGGAGGGGTCAAATTTTTCACAAATATTATAACTTCTCTGATGAGAATGTAAAAATGTTATGAATAAGCAACGCTAACAAATTGAAGGACTTATATTATTATATAGTTAATGCGCTCAAGATAAGATCATTTACAATCAACCGTTAATAAAAACCAACATTTTAAAAATGCTAATCTTTATTAACCCTAATGTATAGTTTGTTCAAAACAAATTTTTAAGTAGCCTGATTGTTATCTTAAAAGAGATATTTATCGTTTTCTTTCTGATTCTGATAACAATAAGAATTTTCTTTCGAAATCCTAACAAAAATTTAAAACAGGTTGAAATTGAACAAAATGGTTGCTAGGCTCATAAAAGTATTAAAAGGAATTTTTCCCAAAAAACGCACTCTGGTGTGCTTACCTCTTTTTGTTGAATTTGTACACCTTCTAATAATATTACGAAAACTAAAGTAGTGGGTTTTTTCTAGAAAATATTTTTTCAAAATTACACAAATAACAATTATTTTTGTTTAAAATCCATTTTTTCACTCTTCTAATATTCCAAAAAAGCGTCTGGTTATATAAGAAAGGCATCCTATAAATTTGATGTCCATATCAGAAAAAATTCCAAAAATCGAAATTTTGGGGAAAAAAAATAAATTTCAAGAGCCATTAGAGATCTAACATAAGATGTCGCTTTACCACTAACACGTCAGAAAATCTATCGGGAAAATGAACAAATATAAAAAACTATTCAGTTAAAAGGATTTTTGGCGAAGAGTGATTAAAACAATGCCTTTATTTTTCTCAGGCTGAGCCTGGTTCATGGTTTATTACACCAATTTATGAAAAGTAAATATTTTTCAAGAACAATCTCGATTCTTCCATAATCCATAAGATAAGGACTATAGTACACACGACGCACGTTGATAAAGAAGGAGAATACTGATTCTGAAACTGTTAACCAACTTCTGCGTCCATACATTTATCAGTTTTTCTCAGTTTAAAAAAATGATCTTTTCTACTTTGGTTCTATCATCGGCAGTTATCCTTAATTCTATTGGTGAATATTAAAATATATTGATATATCTATGGGGTTTTTAAGATTCTTGAGTTTTCCAAAAATAAAAATTGGATCGATGTAACATTGATCGTATCCTAATTACTATTTTTTAAATTCTATTTAAGTTTTTTAGTAATGAGTAAGAATTTAATCTGGATTTATTCCTTGAGAATGCAGAGCGTGTTTGTTATGGAGAATTGAATTTGCGAGGGTTCCCTATTAATACGGAATTCATACGAATCACCGTAGGTTCGACTGACTCCAACGCCTCAACAAGGAAAAAGATGTTTCTGTTAGCTAAAAACGTTTCTGAGGGCGCTGAATCCGAATCTGGAGTCACTTTGGCCCCATCAAGTCATGATCAAGATTCAGTGAATTATGAACCCACCAGATCAGGATCCAGGGTCATTTTTATACCATAAGATCGTGTTAAAGGTCATCCTTAGGTCAAAATTGAGAAAACCATGCAATCGAACTTATGGGGTCGAACTAACCCCTGGTTCGGATTCAGGAACCCTAAAAACGTCTAAGAGTAGACGTTTCCAACTCCATAGTTTTCTCAATTTTGAACTTGTTATGCCCTTCATGCCGACCTGACGGGGTTAAAATGACCTCGGATTCAACTTTAGCGACCCCAAAAATGTCTGAAAAGTAGTAATTTGCCCGATTAAATGTGTTTTTTTAATCTTGAACTTCACTTGAAGTTAATTCTGGCCTGATGAAGTCAATCTGACTCCGGATTCGGATTCCTCATCCAAACCTGATGGAATAAACCTGACCCCGGGTTCGGTTTCAGCGACCTCTAAAACGTCTAAAATTGGAGGTCTTACCAATCCAATGGTTCTCTTCATTTTAACTTTAACTAACCTTGATTCTGACCTGACGTGGACAAACTGAAATCGGATACGGATACAGTGACCTCAAAAACGAACATATGGTGGCTAAGCTTGGATTGAAGATTTTTTGTGGGACTGTACTTATTTTCAATATGAAAATCTTTAAATTCCTCAAATTTCGAGTCGAAATATATAGAAATTTCAAATAAATAGTTCAATTTCAAGCAGCATATATTTTATACCAAAAGGAACGATTTTTTAACGAAACAGTTAAACTATTAAACAAATAGCTGCATTTGCGACCTAAAATTAGGAATGTTTTTAAAGATATTTATATTGATCATAAAAAAATTAATTTTCAACCGGAGAAGGGGAATTTTCGAACAAATACTTGATTTTGCAACTAAAGAGGATCAGCTTTTAACCATAAGCATAATTTTAAAACAAGAAGATCAATTTTCTATCAAAACATACAAGTTGTTTGTGAAATTTTATCATCGTGAAACGCTACTATAATCCTCTATTTCTTCTTGCAGAATTATGTTCACTGTTTGAGTGTTTACCTAATGGCGCCCCAATTCCTGGTGTTCCTCGTGGTACAACTGCTTCTTCTTCTTTTTCTTATTCTTCTGAAAGGCATAATTCACCTGAGGGAAGTCTGACTTTCGCCAGGTCAAGGTCCAAGTCTCCTCCTGCCAGATATACTTCACCTTCCAGGAATACTTCTCTTGCAAGGCACACTGCTCCTTACAGGTACACTCCTCCTGACATGCATGCTCCTCCTTTACGGCTTCCTTCTCCAGACGGATATGGATGTGGACTAGAACATCTTAAATTTATTCGGCTTCGTTCCCTTTTTAATCAACATAGGGTATTCGAACTTCGAAAATACACTTTTCCTACCGATAAACCAATTGAAATCAAAATTGCAAAAAATGCCTGTAGTCGCATGCCAATCCAAGAACAAATTGTTTTATCAACATCCGATGGCGAAATCTTTGCAATACTGCAGACTTATAATGTTCTTGCTGGAATTTATTCATATAATTCTCATACGCGATCGAAAATTAGGGCCAAAATAAACATGAAAAGCGGCAATGTTACCTTTTTGAGTCCAGTGGAAATCAAGGAAGCTCCAGTAGGTGTCAGCCGCCTAATTATGCGGTATTTTCTATAATAACTGGCGAACCACATCTAAACTGCAATGTGTTTGTGGGAGTTGATATTTTGCGCCTTGGTAAATACTCGCTTGAATCTATTTCCATCATTATGTACGAGTTGTTAATGAAGATTGTTTTTCATAGATATTTGTGTTCACCTGAATTTATGAACTACAGCGCGGTTTCATTACGCCTAGAAAGTGGTCGTTAAGGAACAAAAGAAATTAGGAAGTATTTTGTAAAATAATGAACATCCGAAAAGACTCTAAGCTTCTTTTGAATACGACCGTGTATAGATCGTGGTAAGCGAAGTAAATCCTACAAGCGTTGTTTCTGTCTTAACGGTTCAAGTACCATCTTTAAATTCTGCGGAATGGATACTTTTTTCTGTGATGAAACAAATAATGAGATTTAGGAATTTGATCTTCCTCATGACCCGCGGAGTATTCGGCTCTGAATTTCATATTTTAAATGGAAATTTTCACAAAAAACTTGATTAAAGTGTTCTCTTTTCTCTTATTGTGCCTTCCTAATGAAAAGGGTAATTTGTATAACCTAGTTTGTAACTTATCTTATTCGGTCTGCTGGTTATTGAAAATACGGTTTTATTATTTAATTTTTGAATTCCACTTTTTCCTAACTCCAATTTGTTATCAAATATATTAGTATTTTCAACTTTAAATATATTGGCATAGAACTCTTGTAGAAACAAATAATTTAATGCCAAAGGACACCGCACACTTAAAAACTAAAAGTGTCACTGGTCAAATTGGCTGAAATTGCAATATAATATAGTTAATAGCCTCTTAATCTATTAGGGGCAACAAAATATGGCTGTCCTGGTACGAATATGTGAACTCATGGAGCGGTCTTGGTAATATAAATACTGTTGGAAATAAATACAAGACTATATATCAGTCCAAAGGAAAAACCAGTCCGGCCACTAAAAGCAATTTAAAGGGACTTCCCAGGCAATATGAAGATTTTCCCAAATAATCAAGGCAACAGACAATCTGAACTAACATGGATATTTAGTAGTCTAGCTAATTAATAAAATATTATAAATCAGTGCAACCTACGCACGCAAGAAACTTTGGTAGTTCAGGCAATGTCAGTTCGGTTCCATTCGTTTTGAATTGAACAGAAAGGTCTATGAAAAAGTCACCGAGCACGTCTTCGGATTGCGGATAGTGGGTCTCCGTGCCAAGCGTTTCTTCTAAATATTTTTACAATTAGTAATAAGCGGTCACGGACAATTCTCCAGGGATATTACCGAAGAAATAACCTCTGAGCGGAAGCTTATAATGCACATGAACGACAAATTTTCGACATATTTTAGAATTAAGCACTCAATCAACTGAAAGATGACTTATTAGGAGAATGCTACGATGTTAGCATCATCCCCGTTCACAGAGGATTTATGGCGCGAATGGACACTCGCTGATGCCGGAAACACCCAGAGCTTCAGCTATTTTCGCATCAACCATTGCGAATTAAAAGTTCCTACCTCTTGTAGACTGAATATGTGCGCGGATCGTACGGGTCTTTTCCGAAGCGAGGAGAAGAAAACAGAAGAGAGAGAGAGAGAGAGATATGGATCAGAAAGAATAAATCATTTCTTGCTAACCTATCGCGGCCACTACAGCGATATACCTGCTTCTGTCAAAAATCCAAATAATCCCGAAGAGTTAGAGCCTTTTTGAAGAGAGGTATACCTGACCCTGAAAACACTGGTGTTGAAAAAAGATACTGATATATCATCCGTTTTAAGTCTTGCGGCAACCTCTTAACATCTGAGAAGGCATGTCCATCAATCACTGCCGAAGAGAGAATAAAAGAAAAAGCACTTAGAGGTACGAACAAATTATACGCTGCAGGACCAGATGGTAACAAGAACTTCTCGTGGAAGAAGTTTACTTCTGTGCACCAACATCTGGCTCGCATATTACGTCCATTTTGAAGTCGGAAACACCTATTTCGTAGTGGCTGGTGTTGGAACTTTCCACTCCCGAATCGAAAAGCAGCATGTCAACACCAGAGAATTACGGGCTATTAACTTGTTTGAATGTGTTCAAACAGGTTACTAGCGCATTAGTCTAGAAGAATACGTATTTTCGAAGAATTTAACCTGCTTAAAAAGAGGTCTACAAAATAAGGGGCTCAAAAAAGGTGTAACAGGCTGCCGAGAGAATTTGTTAATTGACAGGTGCTTTTGCAAAGACGCACCTGCCCATCAGCGCGTTATTTCAATGGCCTGAATTGACGTCCGAAAAGCTTTCGATAGAACCTCTCACAGACTTATCTTCGGCTCGTTGGAAAGCTTAAATTTTCATCCACACTAAGTGAGTTGCATCGAGAGATTGGTGCCCCTTTTGAAAACTAGATATACTCAATCATCTGGAAATTATAGGTTGACAGAGGACAACAAAACCTTCCATAGGGCCGTCTTTCAGGGCGATAACATGAGCCCTTTGCTTTTTTGCGTCACACTTCTGCCTGTATCTCGTGCACTACGAAATTCTCCTGAATATCTTTGTGGCCAAACTAATCGCGAGCCTAAGGTAACTAAAGTATTTTATATGGATCGCCTGAAGGTATATGCCTCTAGTAAAAGCAAATTTTAGAGTGCTTAAAATATCGTCAAGCAGTACACAGGAGAGATTCGTATGATGCTCATACATGCTATGGTCAACTGTTTATATAATTTTTTTCTTTAAATATACGCCAACTACTAACTTAACGCGCGAAATCTGTCTTAGGCCTGTCAATGAGTACACGAAAAATCGAAAATGTAACTATAAGTGAAAAAGTTTTCGAATTTTAGGAATCTAAAATTGGATTCCTGCGAACTTGCTGTAACGCCTTTTGAGGCGATTTTTATTTTGGAAAATTTGTTGAGGTTTGACTTGACGAAATTTAAAATATTGGCTTAATTGTAGTTCTGTAATGATTTTAGTGTAGTTGTTATTCTTGAAACCAACCCATTTTTGAACTTCAATCTATATTTTTTATTATATGAAGTATGCATGTTCTTAAACAATCCTTATATTAAATGAAAAGAGGACGAAAGACACCACCAGAATGTAATAGACATGTTTTTATTAATACGATGAGCGCCGAACTTTGAATGAGTGATATTCAAAGTATTATGACGTCGAATAGTCGCAGCGAATAAAGGACACTGATTGTCACTGATGGGCGCTGATCATTCACTACTAAAAATACACTATATGTCTATATGACTATATGTCCGTCTACGGGATGAACTTCCGTCGTAAGTATCGGCTAGGTGGTGGAATCTTCTTCATCTGTTGAAGTTATATAAAAAGAGTTAAATAATAATTAATGTTAATTTCACAGGATTCCCTATGAACTGCGGGATTACAAATTTATGATAATATAAGAATAAATGATAAAAACGGTTTGTCCAAGTTGCAAAAATGTTGCAATTGTTGATTAAAAAATTCCAAATCTTAATTATGTGTAATTTAACAAGTTCCGTGTGAGGTTTGCGGTTGCAAAATTAGAATAACATGCGGGAAACTTTGTGAAGCATTGTAATCTGATGGTAAAACTTTTTGAATTCTTTTAATAGTGATGTGCTGTAAATTGCAATTTATTTAATCCTCATACAGAAAAAATTATTTTCCGTCCAAATAAAAGGGTTGCAAATTTTCATAGCTCTTCGAGATAATGTTTACAACTTCCCTGTACTAGTACTAGTATCAAATGCGTAGAGAAAACGAGAAAGATAAGAGTACATTTTTCATTGATATTATACGGACTGGATCTTCACCAATCATAGAATGGCCACCCCACTTCTTACAAGGAGTCTCTTTTTATTTCTTATTGTTAAAAAGCGTTTTTTTCCATTAGTAGACGTTCTGTAAAGAATTATTTCATGATTTTCTGCAGTATTATTTAACCTGTATTTTTTAATGATACTTATTTCTAAATTCCTAATCTTTATGACTCCATTATCTTCGAATACGTGGCGATTAATTAAGTTTATGATTCTCAAAGATAAGCAAATGTTTGCGACGC
>JAWWLR010000128.1:11609372-11620681 GCA_035041075.1 Acraspis erinacei
ATTCTCCTTACAAAATCATCTGCAAACAACCTCTTTCCCAGACCCCACACCTGCCTCATTACCACATTTGCTCTTCTTACTCTCTCTTTTATATGCCCATCCACTCCTCCATTCCTCCGACGACGCGTAACATAGCATTTATAACATAACATTTTGAGTATTTGAATTTTTTACACTCTCTTGGATAGTAACTTAAAAAAATTATAAGGATTAATAAAACATTTGTTGTTAATATTTTTAAATATTCTATTAAAATTATTATTATTGAACATCATTAAATTCAATTGTTGAACCTTTTGAAGATTTTTAATGAGTTTTCGATACCAGAATTTCTTGATTCCTTCGAAAACTTAAATTTTTTAATTTTATTTTTTTTAAGTATAGAAGGTTGAAGAGTATAGAAGATTGGAAAGTAAAATTATTTCATTCTTGCAATCTGTAACTTAAAAAAATTTAAACTAATTTAAAACAAAATGCACATTTTTAAAAACATAAAAAATTTGAACCTTTTTAAAAATATCTGAAAGTTTCTAGAGATATTATTTCAGATTTCTGTGAAAATTAAAAATAATTTGCTAATTTGAAACATGCATTTTAAGAGAGTATTTACATTCTTTAAAAAAAATTTGCTATTAAAAATTTTATTGCAATTTCTGCCGGTTTTCAAAAACTGCTTTCGCTCATTTCCATACGGTTTACACATCAGCCTTACCTTTTTCTAATTTCTAAATTATATCCCTAGCCTCAGTCACTCACGGAAATTCGATTGAATAGGGGTTGGGGCGCGGCGGAGGGAGGGGGTGATTAGTTTGAACCGAGCCATAGCTCGGGTTTTTTTGTTCAGTAGCTAATTTATTGGTAACAAAAAATAAGAATATACCTTTACTCGGAAGTTTTTGGGGTCGCTGATTACGAATCTGATCAGAATTTGTAAATATTGAACTTCAAGAAAAAAAGGCATATAGATTTTAAAGCTCATATATATTTTTTTCAAAGCGTTGAAACGGGCATCGTGAGCCCGCCATGTTAAATTTGAAGTTTTAGAAATTCTGACTTCAGATACGTAAACAGCGACCCCAAAAACTCCCAAATAAGAATTTTCAAGTAAATTCACTGAACAGAAAAATATATATTTAAACATTTATATAATTGAGAATCTATGAAATACTGTGATATAGCTGAATCAAAAATATAATTTCTGATTTTCCATTATTTTTTATGCTGTCAAAATTAGAATTTTTGATTTTTTACGAAAATTCCAAAAGTTCTTATGACAGTATTGCAGAGAATTCAAAAAGAAACATTTTTCCTGTCTTGACTTTTTTTCGTATCATGTGTTGTTTGGCTGAAAATGTTAATTTTCGTTTCTTTTTTTGGATTTTGAAAACGCTATATCTCTGATAATTTTTATTTTATCAAAAAATGTCATGAGGATAAATTGTTCGAATTTTAGAGTACTATTAAGGTTGCTCACTTTTATTTTTCAAAATTTGAAAAAAGTGGTCTCAAAAATGTTCAAAATGCTCTAATTTTTTGAGTTTTTATCTCAAAACTTGGACATTTGACAAAAAACGGGGGCGTGGGTAAGATTTTACACAAATCTAATACCTTCTCTTGTTGAGGATGTAAAAAGACAGCATTTCTCTTAAAAGATTTCAGTTATCTTTTCAACACCAAAATACTAAATTTAAACAAGAAGTCTGACTTTTTTGAACAGCTTAATTTAAACAAAAGGTATCACTTTTGAACAAGATTTGTTGAATTTTCTACCAAATAGTAGCATATATATCCAACAAAGATGTAATTTCTCCTAAAGCAGGTGAGTTTTAAAATTTAAAAAACAAACTTTCAAAATTCTAGTCGATTTTTTATCCAAAAAGTACGACTTTTTAACAACATTGTTAACTTTTCAACCAAAAAGTCGTATTTATGTCCATGTAAAATGAAATTCTAATAAGACAGATCAAGTTTTGAATAAAAAAGACGAATAACTACAAAGATAATCTTCAGGTGAAAGTTTTTGCTAATTGTCAAAAATTACAAAATGTATGTAGCGGCAATTTCCAAATGAGGAATTTTAATATTTATAAAATATATTTCTAAATGTGAAAGTATTTATCTATTAATAAAGATCAAGAATTTATAGATTTAAAAACAAAAATGTTCAATTCTTCAAGTTATACATTTTTTTAATTCGAATAAGTTTCAGAGATATTTAGACGTTTTGAACTAATTGAAAAATAATTTTATTTAAAACAAAATGTAGCTTTTTGAAGATTTCAAAAAAAAATTTAGAAGCTTTTCGATAATTTTGAAATGGTTCAAGAAAATAAA
Organism: Acraspis erinacei; assembly: GCA_035041075.1. Taxonomy (NCBI): domain Eukaryota; kingdom Metazoa; phylum Arthropoda; class Insecta; order Hymenoptera; family Cynipidae; genus Acraspis; species Acraspis erinacei. The sequence continues at coordinate 11,611,707 of JAWWLR010000128.1, forward strand.
TTCATTTTCTCAATATTCTTCGGAAAATTTGTTGATTTTTTATTTTATAACATTTGTTGTAGGAGAATGTTTTTAATGAAAATCGGAACATTTCAAAAGTTATACAGAATTACCAAAAAAAGAATCTGAAAGATGTGGAGGATTTTTTTTTAATTTTGCAGCATTTCTTCAAAAATTTTGGAAAAATTCGAATCATTTTAAAAGATATTATGAAGTTTTGGTTTTTAAGGATTTCAAAATAAAATTTTGAATATTTTAAATATTTTGAAGGACTCCAAGATATCAAAAAATGTACGTAAGATTCCTAGTAGTACTTCAAAGTGATTTCCAAAATTGTCAAAAATGATCCCCAAATATTGTAAAACAAGTTTAGGAATACTTAGTTTCAGTTTATTTATTTAGTATTAAAAATTATTTTTTACTTTAAATTTTAATTTGCCTACATTTTTTTTATTCTGGACTAAAAAATCTTTTTCGGTTAAAAATTCAATAATTTGTTTGAAAATTCCCCCTTAGGATTGGAAAATATCCTCTCTTTTGGTGGAAATTTTATTTTTTTAAATTAAATTTGCAAATTTTTGGTTTAAACAAAAAATATTTTTGGCTGAGGATTCAACTTTCTTAAATTCGTCTTTTTGTATGTATTCATCCCTTTTTTATTTAAAATGTTTTTTTAGTTTAATCATTTTACTTCAAAGATTTTCTGTTTTTGGCAGAAATAATTTTTCTTGGTTGGAAATGTATATTTTTGGTCGAGGATTCAATTTTTTTATGGAGAGCGGTTTTTTTTTATTTAGAATTAAAATCTTTTTTGATTGAAGTACAACTATTATATTTTTTGTTAAGAATGAATATTTTACTACTTTGTTTAAAAGTCATTTTTTGATGAGAATTCATCAATGTATTCAACAATTTGTACGCTTCAAAAATTCGATTGGTCAACACTTGACTTATAAGATAAAAAAATATGATTTTAATACTTTTTTTCAGCGCAACTGGACAGTTCAAAGTGTACGGACGATGATGAAGATGCTGAAGATGAAAGCGACGATGACGAGTCGGAAAACGAATCGGCTCTTGGCCTGGAAGCTCTCTTGGGAGATAGTCTGAAGGATGATGAAGACGATGAAGATTTTGAGGAGGACGGCGAAGATGAAGATGACGAAGACATGAGCTCTGATGATGAGGAAACACCGAAAAAAGTGAGCAAGAAGCTGAAGGTTGCGAGTGACAAGTCTCGTATGGAAGATGAGGATGATGAAGATTTTGAGGAAGGTTCCGACGACGAAGGTTCCGATGACGAGCGTCCAAAGAAGGAAAAGACAGGAAAGAAAAAGAAGAGCCCGAAGAGCGAACTAAATGAGTCCACAGAGTCGACTTTGACAGCCGAGGACAAGTCAGAGAGAGACAGGAGGACCGTGTTTGTCGGAAATATTCCGAAAGATGCGACCAAGTTGAGAGTGAAGAAACTATTCAGGCCATTTGGCGTAATTGAGACGGTTCGCGTGAGAGGAATAGTTCCGGAAAATCCAAAACACAGCTTCAAAGCAGCGTCCATCACCGGCAAAACTCATGCGAAAGTGACCTCTGTTTGGATGTACGTCACTTATAAAGAAGAGGAGGCTGCAAAGAAAGCGTTGTCAATGAATGGAAAGAAGTTGGATAATAATATCCTGAGGGTGGATTCTGCTTACGAGCAGGTGGAAATTGATCCGAAGAAGGGAGTTTTCCTAGGCAATTTGCCTTTCGGTAAGTTCAGCTTTAACCGGGAATTTTACAAATTCGAGTACAAGTTTGATTTCAATAGTACTTAAAATAATTCGTCGAATTTTTATCCTTTTCAATTGTGACAGCATTCAGTTTACAATGCGTAATTCGAAAATTTTGTATTTAAACAAAATTTCATTATAAACTTTTCATTTTTAATTTAAAAAATTTTTAAATGCAGTCTTGAATACTAAAACAATTGATTTTTGTTCTATCAACTGTAAATATATAGAAATTATTTTTTAAATGAATCTGTACTTTAAGTATTAAAAGGGAACAATAATTTGACAAAGCCAGATTGAAACTTCATAAAATGTTTTTAATTAATATGTAATTGTTTCAGTATTAATTATTTAATATTTAGCAATATTTGACTGTTCATTAAGGACAATTCATTTAAAAGTAAACAATCTTAAACTGAATTGTTTGACATAAAAAGTCTTGAGTCGTTAAAATTTCGAAAAGCTTTTAAACTTTGAACGTTAAAATTTTGATTTATCTTCTTTAAAAATGTTTAATTTGTAAGTGAAATTGTTGAATTTTTGTGTTCAAATAACAATTGAACACTTATTATTTGTAACAAAAATTGGAGTGATTTTAAGAGGTATTTAGAAGCTTTGATAAGATTTTTAATTAATTCTAAACTTTAAATGATTTCAAATAATTTAAACGAAACTAGATTTTTGAAGATTTAAAAAAAATAAATTTAGAAACTTTTTAAGAATTGTGAAAAAAGAATCTGAAAGCTTTTAGGAAAGAAATTTCAAAAATAATTTTACATTTAAATAAATTTAAAACAACTTTTCGATTTCTTAAGATTTTGAAATAAAATTATGAATCTTTTCAAGGTTGTTTAAACTATTTAAAATGAAAATAATTTAACTCATAATTTTAGATGTGCTCTGTGAGAAAAAGTTCAATTTTTACAATTTTTGTCTAAATCTTTGAGTTAATTAATTTATAAAAATTCTAAATTTTGCAGTTTATCTGCATTTCATTAAAAAAAATTTAATTGAAAGGTGTTAGTATCTTCCATTTTTTACATGTACATTATTCAGCATTTGAATACAACATTTTTAAATTAAAAAGCTATTAAACTTCAATTTCAAAAGTTTTAAGATTCAAGAGTTCCATATTTTGAGTGCTTTAATTTGTACTTTATTTTTTATTACTTCTAATGGAAGAATGTTTAGCTTAAGAGTTCAAATTTTTTAAATTTTATTGACCTTGAAAAATGTCTGCGAATTGGGAAATGACCGGGAAATTTGGACTTGGATTAAAACGGCCATCCTGTAATTTTTTTAAACTACAACATCAAATTCAATAATCGTGATTCTTCAGTTCTTTCAATAACTTAACTCATTTCTAAATTGTCTTAAATTCTATTAAAATATTTTATGGTATTTTTAAATATTCCGAGAATTTTTTACAAATTTCATTAAATTGGAGAGATTTTAAAATGATTCCATCAAGGAATTATTCATTAATTTCATTCATTTTAAAGGATGTCAAAGCGTGTGAGATCTTTTAGGATGATGCATTTTGTAGAATTTCGAAATATATAGAACGACTTTACAGCAGATGTAAGGTTTTAAGATACTTTCAAAGATTTCAGAGGATTTTAAGGAATTTTAAAGCTATCAAGGTATTTGAATACATTTTCCAGGATTTTATTAAATATAATAATAGAATTTAATGGGGTTTTATCATATTTAAGTGTATTTTAAAGAATGTATTCTCGAGAAGTGAGGCGTTTTGCAGAATTTCAAAGAATTTGAAATATTTTAGGGAATTTGAAAACATTCCGAGGAATTTTTTATTAATTTAATTAATTTGAAGGGATTTCAAAGCGTTGAAAATATTTTAGAGTAAAGAATTTTCGAGAATTTCGGAAGATATGAAACATTTTTAGAGGATCTATAAGGTTTTTTCTGCTATTTTTAAAGACTCCACGGGGGAATTTATTATTTTAAATTAAGATATTTCTTAGGGTTTCAAAGATTTGAAGAGATTTAAAATTATTTTTTTAGATTTCACCCTGAATTCTTTTAACTCTTCGGTATTTTTTTAATTCAATTAAATTCTTCTACTTTAAATGAATACAGTGGATTTTTTTGGCTTTATTAAATTTTGTATTTAATTGATCGGGAGAGTCAATTGGTAAAATGAGCAAAGGATTTTAAATGTTTTAAGGCATTTTTTCAAGTACGTTTGCGTTTTAAAGAGCTTTAAGATTTTTTTCAAAGCTTTTAAAACTACGAACTACGAAATTTTAAGATATTTGAACATATTTATCTTAATATCTAATGTAATTTCATGGGATTTTATAATATTTTAATGGATTTCAAAGAACTTATTCAGAAGCAGTCAGAAATTTCGTAGTTTTTCAAAGATTTAAAAAAAATTGCAATTCATTTGGAATTTGGCCTGGATTCTTATTAATTTATCCAGAATTATTTTAAGTTCTGTTAAATTCTTTCAAATTTACTCTATTCTACTAAATTCAATAGATGTTTAGAAAGTTTTGACTTCATTCATCTTAAAATCTTTAAATATTACCTTAAAATCTTAGGCAATTTCATACAATTGTTTTAAATTATCTTGAGTTTTCTAAACTCGTTTTAAACTTAGTTCAATAATTTTTTTCTTCATTTTTCTGAATTTATTGGAATTCAATTGTTTGTTCTTTGAATTCAGTTAAATTTTTTATGAATTTCATCGAATGCTTCTAATTTCCTTTAAATTCTTCTACATTCACTCAAATTTCACTGAATTGAATGGGTTCTTCTTTTAAAAATTAGTAGGGTTTCAAGGATTTGAATTTTTTTTTAAATTCGCCACGAATTTTTATTATTTTATTTCGAATTCTTTTTAATGCTTTTGAACTTTGTTGAATTCACCTAAATGCTTCTAATTTTAATCAACTCATTTCAAAGTTACTGAATTCCATGCCGCTTTTCATATTAAAAAGAAATTGTTTTTATTTTATTCTCCTTGAATTTTTATGAATTTCATTCAATTCATCTTCACTTTATATTAATATAAATTCATTCCAATTTTACGGAAATCACCGGATTAAAAAAATATATTTTCCACTTATTTTGAATTTAACTTCAATTGTTTTCAAATATTATTAATTTATCCTGAATTTTCCCTTTGAGCGCGAAAAAAGTACGCTTTGATCCCTATATTTTATCCCATCAGGACACAAGATTCATAATTGTAGTTAAACCTTAATCATTTCGGTTTAAAATTAATTTTTTACCTAAAATTTAACTATTTCACATTAGGCTGAAAATTGGTCTTTTTACTACAAAATTTTATTTTTCCAGCTATTTTGGATTAAAATTCAAAAAGTTAGAACAACTTTATTCGATAAAAATAAAAATTATCAGAGTTATAGCATTTTCAAAATCTAATAAAAAAAGAATCGAAAAGGAACATTTTAAGCCAAACAGCGCACGATATGAAAAAAGTAAAGGCAAGATATACAAAAAAATATAGGAATAGTCCAAAATTTTGTCTTTTGGTAAAAAATTACTTTTGTTTGAAAATTCATCCTTTTCGTTGAAAATTAATGTATTCCAGTTAACTATTCAGCATTTTAATTAATAAGTTATATTTTTTATTAAAAACAAAACTACTTGGCTGGAAGTTAAACTCTTTTGTTAAAAAATCGTCATTTTGGTTTAATCTTTATCTGTTGCAGTTGAGATTTATATTGTTTATTGAAAATGTATCACTTTGGTTGGAAATTTGCTCTTTTTTGTGTGGAAAGTTAATGATTTCGACGGAAAATTTTTGTTTTGAAAACTATCTTCTAATATAAGTTCTCGATGTTTTCTAAATGAAGCATATTAATTGAATCCTTAATAACTGAAAATTTTTATTTATTATGAACTCGCGAAACTGTATACATATCCCGAGTTGATTATTTAAAAAAATGCAAAATATTTTAATAACTCCATTCTGTGAAAAATTATACCCGGGCAAAATTTGGAAGCCGGTAGATTTCCCGTATTTCATAATAATTCGCGCGTTTTTTAATTTTTTAAAGCTTCCAATTAGAAAATGTATAATTTTCAAATTTTCTGCAATTTGGAGCGGTGAAAATGACAGTGACTGTTTTTTTTTTTTTTTTTTACAGAAATCACATTTTTTAGACACTATAATAATTTTAGTCATAAATGTTAAAGGCAATTTCGAATTTTTAGTTAAGATTTAAACAGATAAATAATTTCAAATTGAAAAATATACGATTAAAAAATTTCAGGAATGAATAATAATTCTAAAGGAAGATTTGAATTTAAAAAATTTTAAATGGAGTTAAAAATAAAAAAGATAAACATTAAACTGTCTGAAATTGATACATCAGTAAATGAATAATTTCGGTAATTTTAAATGGTTATAATTTTAGAGTTCTGAATTTTCATTCTGAACACTCAATTTTTTATTTTTCCCTTTCTTAGGTTTTAATTATGCAATTAAAAGTGAATTAGTTGAAGTTTGGAAAGTATAATTAGCAATTTAAAAATGATTAATTCTCAAGCAATTTAAATTTACTTTAAAAAATTGAAATTTTGAAGTTTTTTATTTCAATTTTTGGTGACTAAATTATTTTTCATTTTTAAATAATGTTCGTATTCGTTTTAGTTTCAACGTTCCGAAGGCATTTTTTAATTTTAGAAAAATTGGTCTAATCAGCTTGAGTGTTAAATCGTAATTTTGTTCCGCAAAAACAAAACAAAATTTACGATTTTAGAAACTTTGCCTTTGAAAGGTTCAATTTATTTGTCAATATTAAACTGTCAATTTTCATTTGCTTTAAATTCAATTGATTCAAATTAAAAAGTTTTCAATTTTTTGGTTTTGAACGCTTTTCTGTATAAAGAATACCGTTTCAATTCCTCTGAATTTTAAATTACCCAACTTCCTAAATTGGAGTCTTAAATTATTCACCTTTAACGTTTTGACGTCCTGCTTTCGAAATTTTAATCTGAAATCATTTAATTTAGTGATTTTTCTAATAAAAATAAAATTGTTTAATTTTTATCGCTTCGACTAGACGTCATACAATTTAACTCCTTTTTCTAATTAACTTGTAAAAAATCGTTCAATATATATTTCAAAATTTCCAGGGTGCCTACCCTACTTGGAAAACCTGGAAAACTTGGAATTGTCAGGGAATTTGTTCAAGAGCGTAGTTAATTTTTTTTTAATTTGAATATTAAATGGAATAGCACGCTCTTTTGTTTGAAATCAATTTGTTGACTGAAAGTTCAGTTTATTAAGTTTATTGCAAGTGCAAACCAAACTATTTTGTTGAAAATTTGTTCCTTGTTTTTTTGTTACTGAAAATTAATTTTCCTACTTACAATATATCTATTTAATATTTGGTTGGAAATGTTGACCTTTTGTTATAAATCAATCTTCTGGGCTGAAAATAATTCTTTTTATGGGAAATTTAATGATTCTTGTTAAAGACTCGTCAATTTATTTCAAAATTCATGTTTTTGGTTGCAAATTCGAATCATTATTTTAGTAAAAAATTCGTAGCTTTGGATGAAAATGCATTTTTTAATTGAAAATTTAACTATTCAATTGTTATTTGACAATTTATCTTTTTAATTTACAATTCATGTATTTTCAATCAAATTCGTCTTCGTTGATAAAAACGATTCTTCGATTCTATTCCATTTTTGTTTGAAATTGAACTATTTGGTTGAAAATTTGTTTTATTTGTATTTGATAATGCAAATATTAATCTCCAAAATTCACCTTTTTGTTTAAAATTCATTTATTCGAGATAAAGATTGATCATTTTAGTTAAAAATTCAATAGTTTAGTTTAAAGTGGGTCTTCTTTAATTAAAAAGTCAACTTTTTTTTTAAAGTTCTTATATTTAATTTAAAAATCGTCTTTCTTGCTAGAAAATTAATTTTCCTGTTTGAAAATTAATCGTCTTGTTTAAAAATCCAATTCTTTTGCTTAAAAACTCAAGTGTTTCAATTAAATATTCATTATTTTAATAATTATTTCATCTTTTTGTTTGAAAATAAAACTAGTTGGTTAAAGGTTAAATTAAAGTTTGAAAAATAAATCTGTTTTTTTTGTAAGAATAATTTTTTTACTGAAAATTTAACTGTTCCATGTTTGGTTGAAAAGTGATATTTTTTAGTTTAAAATTCAGCTATTTGTTTTAAAATTGATCCTTTTCAGTTGAAAATTCAACTCTTTGATTGAGAATTAATGTTTTTTTTAATCGTCTATTTGTTAGAAAATTAATCCTTTTGGTTGAAAATTCATGTATCTTTTTCAAAGTCCAAATTTCTACGTGAAAAGTTAGGAATTTGAAGCGTTTCAAGTTAATTTTTAATATATTACTCCCATTATTAAAAAAATAAATCTGTTTTTCTTGTGAGAATAATTTTTTTAACTGAAAATTTATCCATTCCATTTTTGGTTGAAAAGTGATATTTTTTAAGTTGAAAATTCAGCTATTTGTTTAAAAATTGATCTATATCAGTTGAAAATTGAACTCTGATTGAGAATTAATGTTTTTTAAATCATCTTTTTGGTAGAATTAATCCTTTTGGTTGAAAATTCAAATATTTGTTGGAAAATTTATGTATCTTTTTGAAAGTTCAAATTTCTACTTGAAAAGTTAGGAATTTGAAGCGGTTGAAGTTAATTTTTAATATATTACTCCCATTATTAAAAAATCAATCTGTTTTTTTGTGTCAGAATATTTTTTTAACTGAAAATTTAAGTATTCCATTTTTGGTTTAAAATTGATATTTTTTAGTTCAAAATTCAGCTGTTTTTCTGAAAATTGATCTTTTTCAGTTGAAAATTCAACTTTTTTGATTGAGAATTAATGTATTTTTTTAATCGCCTTTTTGGTAGAAAATTCAACTATTTATTTGAAAATTTATGTATCTTTTTGAAAGTTCAAATTTCTATGTAAAAAGTTAGGAATTTGATGCGTTTCAAGTTAATTTTTTAAATATTACTCCCATGACTAAAAAATAAATCTGTTTTTTTCAGAATAATTTTTTTAACTGAAAATTTATCTTTTCTATTTTTGGTTGAAAAGAGATAGTTTTTAGTTCAAAATTCAGCTGTTTTTGTGAAAATTGATCTTTTTCAGTTGATAATTCAACTCTTTGATTGAGAATTAATGTATTTTTTGGAAAAATCGTCTTTTT
>JAWWLR010000128.1:11859731-11876047 GCA_035041075.1 Acraspis erinacei
AGTTGACACATGGGAAAGAAATCGGTTAAGATGGTTCGGGCATGTTGAGAGAATGAAAGATGAACGACTAAAGAAACGAGTTTATCAAGGTAAAGTAAATGCCAGCGTGCCCAGAGGCTGACCGCGGAAGAAATGGTTGGAATGTGTGAATGAGACCCCAGTAAGAAGAGACATAAGAAGCCATAGAAACACGAGAGCCTGTATACAAAAGTGCAGAGACGTTAAAGAAGCTAGAGCAGTATGCCAGGACAGAAAAATATGGCGGAAAATAGTTAATAAAGAGAGTTTTATTAGAGTGAATGACGGCTGAAACAAAAGACTTTGGATACTAATGGACCCAAGTGGGGAACCTCACATGCCGACTTTGTGAGAAGCTTTACTTGGGGTGATTGCTAGATAGATTGATCAGCAACATGGTTCGGAGCAGTGTTGCGGAACTACCTTTAGGTTCGGAATTAGACAATCGCTGGTTTCGTTAGATTAGGTCAGGTTCATGGTCAGTCCAAAAACCGCGACTATCTCCGAGTTTCACTATATAGTTATAATAAAACTTAACAACCATAAAAATCATGAGGATTTTGCCTGCGTTAAGGCATGGTGGCTTGGGGGTCTGATGTGAGCGCACAAAAGTGAAAGGGGATTTTCGATTTTTCTCTTTGATCTATTTTTTCTTCTTATCGGCTACTCCGGATTCCAAACAATAATTATATTAAATCTTGCTAAATTAAATTTTTTAAATTGCTGAATTTTTAGGATAATTTTTGTTTTACCTGATTTTATTTTCCGAGTTATAAAGTGTTAAAAATAAAATTTAATTTCAATTATTACAAATTTTAATAGTTTTCTTATTCATTCTTTATTTTGAGAAATGGAAATTATAATGAGCAACCAGTTTTTCCCTATCTGTCCTGGCATTCTAAGTTTCTCTTGAAAACTATGAAAATTTCTTTGTTTTTACAGAAAACGATTTTTATTGAGAAATCTTATGATTTTGAACGCCAATTGCGAATTGAACGCCAACTACAAGAAAATTTTTTCTTTCATAAAATCCCAATAGAGCGATAAACGCAATCAACTTTCGGTGAAAATTGTTTGCGACACATTTTCCCCCATCCTTGCACGCAATTCAAATTACGTATCGAGAAATGAAATAATGAAATTAAGTCGATGATCTTTATGACCTTTTTTTAGAGCTTTTTTGAGTGTGCTTGATTTCGACCCGGCCCATCTGGTAACCCTAAGTTAGCATTAATTAAGAAAAAAATGGAAAAGATTTTTGGGTTCTCATATTTAAGATGGATTAAAGAAAAAGCATGTTCTTTAAATTCTTAATAATCACCTTGTTTTTATTTGATTTGCTTCGCTTCTTATTAGATGCATCATGATAACCTCACTATTATGTATACGCTGCAAGTAATTGATTATTAATCTCGCGTATTTAAAAAGGGTTTAAAATAAATTAACTTCATTATATTCTACATATTTTATGGCGTTTACTCTGGCGGACTGAATTAACGGAAAGGATACGCTACAGCGTACGCAACAAAAACTAAAAAAGAAAACATTAAGATGATCCTTTAATTTATTGTAATTCGGATTCTACGTTGATTTTTTTAGTGAGAAGGTAACGAAATAATTTCAATTTTTTTGCAGCGTTAAAAATAAAAAATAGCGACTATGGATGCGATTGAAGTCCCCTTCAGCAGAAGTTTTATAGTTTTTTTGCATGATACCCAGTGGGCACGAAATTTAGGAACGTCATTGGAATGTCCTAAAAACGTTTTCTTGGACGTACAAGTCAAAAGACGTAATGTGAACGAAACTGTCCTAATTTAGAATAAATAATATTCTAAAAACGTTTCATGTTCGAAATACGTTTTTAAAACGTCTCTGGAACATTTTACGTTTATGCAACATTATTTGGACTGACTTAGGACGCTTTCAGGCCGTTCTAATGACGTTCTTTACCTTTTGTGCCCACTGGCTACAGAAGGGATACTATGTGGATACTATAAGGGTATGCTGTGTAGCGTATCCTTTCCATCCATTCGGCCCGCCAGGGTAATTTTGTGAGATTAGTTTTCTTTATATAAATTTTTTAAAATTATTTTACTGAATTGATAAAAAATGTAGGTCCTCCTGGAAATTCCCTAGATAAACAACTGCAAGATTAGTCTCGCATCTAATTCATGACCTTTCACGAAGTCGCTTAGGTTTTCTCCTGCTCTAGTTGAATTTTATAAATATTATTAATGGAATTATACTGAATCGTTTTAGTGTTCCCCTCGGCCAAACGATGTTTTGACAATTTGGTAAAACATTATTTCGTTTAAAAAAATGAAAGGTGAGAGTGGATTATTATTATTGTAGCTATTATTTTATTAGTGCTTATTATTATTAGTTATTATTATCAGTAGTTATTATTGTAACAGCAATTATGTGTGAGGTAGATACGCGATTGCACAAGGTATAAATATTGCGTGGAAAAGTTTTACGATTGGAAGTGTATGTTCATTGTGACATATTAGTAAAGGGTAGTTAGTTTGTTGTTTTGGGGAGCTAATTTCAAATTTTTATAGTTATGATGCATAATGGCTATCATTGTCGATTAGAAGTTACGAGGATGTCACAGTTCCATCATAGAAATTATATCAGATGCGTGTTTGGGTGGGAAGTTTTGGGGACGGAACCTTTTAATTACTTAATTATTTTGTTACCGAGCCAATGGGCACAAAACTATGAAAATCTCAAGGACGTCCTTGGGACGCTCCTAAGACGTCATATGTCAGTCCAATCAACGTGTCGAAGACGTCCAATGTACTAAAGACGTCTTAAAGACATGGACGTTCTCGGGACATCTTTCGTACTGAGATTAGACGCTTTAAGAGCATTCCTAGGATGTCCAAAAGACTTGTTATAAAAGACGTCTTTGGGATGTCCCAAAAACGTCTCTACGACATCTATAAGTTTTCGCTATACTGGGGAAAGAGTGATGGATTTCCGCTGGCTTTTTAATGTTTTGAAATCTTTGTTTAAATTGGCGTGGGTGGTCTATACATACTAAAATATAGAATTCGATTTGAAATTTAATTTGTTCGTTTATTGGATGGAGAAAGTTTTCTTTTTGAGAATGTTGTATGACTATTAGTTTATAAGTTTGGATGTTTTTGCCTGCGTGATTGTGCACATTTTTACATTTCTGACTTAGATTTACTTACAGTACTGACTTAGACGTTTTAACAGCATCCCTAGAATGTCCAAACGACATGCTATAAAAGATGTCTTAGGGATGTCCCCAAAACGTCTCTAGGACACCCATAATTTTTTTGCCCACTGGGAATAAAAGGTGTAATATAAAATTCCATATAGAAGAGTTCGTATTTGAGTCGCACTTTCTTTTCAGTATTGTTTTTGAACTTCGTTTCCGTTTACTTTGCAATTGTTGTTTAATTCGCTTCCAAAGATAAATGGAAAAAAATGCCCCCCTATTTTTCTACCCAATAAGAGTTTATCATCCTCGTTCGGTGTTTCTTTTCCGGTCTGTGTATTTTTTCTTGAGTTGATATTTTTCTTTATGGTTCTTCTTGATTTAGTTAGGTTTCTGCGTTTCTTTGCCGCTTTAAGTTGGTCACTCATTTCCTTGATATTACTTTTCATTTCCTGCAAGGTGTCTTGTACCCACTTTTCATGTCGGATGTCCGTTTGTTTTTTTATTTCTTCTATTTCTTCCCTTCTTAAGTTTTTTGTCTCTATGTTCATTATAGTAGGTAATTTCCCTCTGTGTTTCAATGTATACCCTTGTCTTTTTCCTAACCCAAACCTAGGTGTCTGCATAATCTGTTGTTTTTTTGGGGTTCCTGCCCCTTGAATTTTAATGTGTGTGTGGCCGATAGTTTTCGACATGCTCTCTTCCTTGCTTTTGATGCTAAGAATATTTTTCACCGGTGGTGGGTCCATTTTTTCTAGATTTCCCGTTTTCTAAAAAACAAACAAAAAAAAATACTTTTGTTGGTCTCTATGCTTATTTGTTTAGTTACATGTCATCAAGCTACTTTTTGTTTTCTTTTTTTGAATATACTAATGAAATTTATGTTTTGTTTCTATGTTCTTTATGATGTATGTTTATTCAATTTTTTTCGTGTAAAAAAAATAAAAAGGTTATATAAAAAAATAATTGGAAAGGTCCCTCTTAAGGAGAGACTTTAATTTACCTATTTTGGGCATTCCATTGCTTGATTAACACTCTATTATTTCCCCCTTTCGAAACTGATCACTGATATTCCTATTTTAAAATTACTTTAACGCGATCCTATTTGATCGAAAGTCAATTTTGACAGTCGAGATCTTCACTTTTATTCTCATTCAATGTTGTTATTGTCTAATTTATGTATATTTTGTAGCTGGAAATTCGAGTTTCCATTTAGTTTAACTTGTTTGCGTTTTCTATCTACTTATGTGATTTTTAGAATAAGAAAAGGGTAAATTTCTTTTTTTATTCTTCTTTTTCTTTCTTATTTCTGTTTGATTATATCTATTAATTATTATCCATATACTTTTTTATTACATTTTGTTTACTATTACTTTTTTCTTTATCTTTATATTATCCTTTCCTTATTGTTTGTAATTAACAATCTTACCTAACATCTATCTCTTGTTAAATTTAGAACTAATTTCTTTTTTCTTAAATTTATATTCACTATTGTCAATCTTTTACTTTTGACTTCTATTCCTAGTTTTATGTACATAAAGCTTATTATTCTACCCTATTTTATTTCTTGTAGTGTTTTTACTTATTACTAATTAGAGTTTTAGCTTCTTTTTTTATTACTTGATTATTTACATTTCTAGTTGGATAAATTCGATCAAGTTTCATTGGGTATAATATTATATTTGAGGCTATGCCCAATTTCTTTTCTTGCAATTATTATTGGGGTCAGGAGTATCGTAAAGTCCTTCGTTTCCCTTTTAAACTCGAATCTCGATGATAATCTTTCCTGGTCAAATATCCATAGTACGGAAAGAACCTATCTATTCCTTGTATCTCGGTTTGTTCCGTGTCGTAAAAACATCCAGTGGTCTTCCTGGGTGCTTTCCCCACATTTGAAGCATCCTTGTATTAACACCTTGCACCCTTTCGAACCAGTCACTTAGTTTTCCATTAACCGTTACAGTCACTTTGTTACCCGTATATATTGTTTTTATTACTTGTAGCATCCAATCAGAGGGCACAAAACTATGGAAATCTTAAGGACGTTCTTGGGAAGTTCGTAGGACGTCCGATGTCACTGCAATCACCGTCTGTCAGACGTCCAATGTCCTAAAGACGTCATAAAGACATGGACGTTCTCGGGACATCTTTCGTACTGACATTAGACGTTTTAAGAGCATCCCTAGGATGTCCAAAACACATATTGTAAAAGACGTCTTAGGGATGTCCAAAAAACGTCTCTAGGACATCCATATTTTTTTGCCTACTGGGCATCCATTGACTTCGTACTCTTTCAGAACTTCCCAAAGGTTACTTCTATCGACCTTGTCAAAAGCCTGTTCCAGGTCATCAAATGCAAAGAAAACTATTTTTAGTACTCTGAAAAATTTTCTGTGATCTGCCCTAAGCTAAATATTTGATCCGTACATCATTTTTCTAACATATATCAACTTTGAACTTCCCATACAGGTTCTTGTGCAATTATTGCAGTTGCTTTTTTATCCTCCTTTCCTTTGTATATTGGTACGACAATCGTTGTTTTCCAATTTTCTGGGGCTTCTCCAATTTCGATACATAAATTTATAAATTCTCACAGCCTGTGAGGTATGTACTCGCCTCGGTATTCACCCAGTGGGCAAAAAAATTATGGATGTCCTAAAGACGTTTCTGGGACATACCTAAGATGTCTTTTATAAGATGTGTTTTGGACATCTAATGTCAGTACGAAAGATGCCCCGAGAACTTCCATGTTTTTAAGACGTCTTTCGGTCATCTTTAGAACATTGGACATCTTAGAGATGTTTATTGGACTGGCATAGGACGCCCTTGGAATTTTCATAGTTTTGTGCCCACTGGGTAAGCATTTCAGCATTAAGAATGTATACATGAGCAGCCTTACCGATTTTTAAGTTCTTAATTATATCCCTAACCTCAGTCACACAGACTTTCTCAATTGAGTTTTCTAACGCAACATACAGTAAAAAAAGTGTTCAAAATGATACCGAAATCAATATCATTTTAATATGCAACAAAAATGATACCGAATTCAAGAGCATTTTGATGGCCGGAGTGAATTATCGACTTTTGAGACTATAATGATTTTATTCGGGTTCATGTATGAAGTCAAACCAAGACAGCTGACATTCTTAGAGTACTTTAGCTCATATGCAAGCTTTTTATGGTTTCGGATCGTGCAGTGAACTAGTAAAGTTAAAAAATAACGAAATCTGAGATTATAAAATAACACCTGTTGAATGTAGTTTTCACTTGCGTGCGGTTAGAAATTTTGTGTAGGTTATGTCGTTATCACACGGGCACCAAGAATTGGCAGCCATTTTGTTTAGTCTGATAAATGAAGCAAAAATAAAATCCGAATGGACAAAACATTGTGATCTCCAGAGTCAAATGATCGTTGGAGAAAAATTCTCTGTAACAAAATTGATCCTTTTTTACTGTGCATGTTCTACATGCAGTTGCGGTGCCCTATAGCTTCATCTTCTAATAATTACCTAAAAAAATCTCTCAAAGCGCCTAGTTTACCGTCTGTATCATATAACATTTCCTCTTTGCTATTTCTCATGCTGACAACTTCTGTACTTTTGCTTCCCTTCATATTTTTTTCTGATTTTTTGTATAAATGATCTAAAGGGTATAAGAACTCGGGATACAGGCCACTGTTTTTCGAAGAGAATTATATTTTTGATGTTACCTCGATAGCATCGTTGTAGTAATGTGTTCTACGATTCAGTATAACGAAACTAGGAGATCCCTAGCCAAATGAGTGGGTGAATTCCCAAAAGGTTGGGTGAGGGGAGGTGGTTGCATGTGGATATTAACATGAAATGCAGATTTGAATTAAAATAAAACTGTAAACAAAATAATGTAACAAGTAAATGTAAAGAAAAACGGTTTGTTATAAATGCAATATTTACGCCGAATCAGAGTTACATGCATGTTTTAACACGTGTATGTAATTAATTCCATTCATATAATCGATTGAATCAATGAAATTAATATTTTGCAGAAAACTTCTTTATTCCTATTTGAAAAACTGTCCTGTTGAACCGTTAGCTTGCTCAAAAATCCCTTTACGGTCCAAGCGTTGGCAAGTTCTAATGTCCCAGTTTTTTTACCTGATAAAAAACAATGATTAAATTCTTCTGCTATATGTAACGGGCCGCGAGAAAAGGGGCCTTAGAGTAACAAAACTCGATTTTAAGAGTTTTGATGCAATCGATAGTTTAAAAATCGCTCTTTTATGTTAAAAAAAGGATTATATTTTTATCTGAAAAATCGGAATTGTTATTAAGTGGCAAAGTGAGGCGTGAATCGCCTATTTCGATGCGTGTGGATGGCCCGAGAAATCCAGCCCCACCACTTTTGATACATCTTTCCGTTCTGTGTTATTTCCACTCAAAAAGCTCATTTGACTCGCTGAACGCGAAGCGAGAAAATGAAGTCGGAAACGGAGGACTGGATTCCGGAGTTTGCCCCTCTATTTGCCTCTCTGAGAGTCTGCACGGAGATAATTTAGGCGAAACCACTGCGCTAGTGGTGAAAGAGTCGCTGCATTTCGGTTCGTTGTAACGTCCGCTCCAGGTTCGGGGTACTGGGTACCCCAAACTTGCGGAGATCTGCCGCTTCGACATGTGGATTTTATATTTTCATAAACTGCGCAAGCGCGGAACTCGGCCGCAAGCGCCGCGTGTGCAGAACGGCTCGACTATACTGTTGATCAAACGGTTTGGCGTATTCGGGTTATTGGTTCTCCCAAATCTGTTGAGCTGTTCTACTAAGCAGAAGTGGCGCTGTTTACTGTGTGATTGGCGCGGCAATTGAACGTGTTTTAGGTGAGCGGCTCTACCAAACTTCTTTCCGTCCGCCTTCGATCGTTTCTTGAGTCGCTTTTACGCGGAGAAAATCCTGAAGCACTGATTGATTCTTTATACACGACTGATTCGTTTATATATTAGACAAAAATTGCATACACTACTGGTTAGTATATAGACTTCATGATACATGATACATGACTGAGTCGTACGCCACTCGCGGTAATCGTTCAGGGTTTGCAGATTGGGCTACTAATCTCCGATTGGGCTAGCTTGATCTACGATTATTATATTTTGTTTATCATAATATTAATTATTAAATTTTAATTATTACTTTATTCGACGATGATCAGACTCAAAGTATTTTGTTGACTTTTTAAGAGTGTTAAATTTTGTTATGAATACATTTGTATTTTTTTATTCATAAATTTTTTACGAAAACGATATTTACTGATATTTTTTATGTCATTAATTTCACCCTCTTTATCGTCTTTAAATTATACTTATAAACTTACGCGCTTTTTGGGCTAATTCTCCGTCCTCTATTCGCGACTTTGTTTGGTGGGAATCTGTCAACACTGTACTCGTTCATGATCTTTAGTGACCGAAGCCGAATAAGAACGAATGTACTCTAAATGAATCAAGATCGCGAATCGCATGTATTTTTTAATCATACGCGCTTATTTAGTCTGTTAGCGGCCAACATAATATAATTATATATAATTCAATAAAGTAACCTTTTCGCGATAATTAGAGGCCGCATCAAAGGATAGACAAAACTACATTTTTCATGAATGAAATTAGTGTTATTAACAATATTCAGAGAAAAAGAACTTGCCTTGAACGTTTTAAGGTTTTCTTCACTTGTCCGGCACATGAATGTTTATATAAGTGCATAAAACGTCAGCGCGAAATCTACACTACTCAGTCGTGTATCGTGAAGCAATGAGTAGTGTAGATCGCACTACTCAGTGTTCTATTGCTATTGGTGTAGCATAAACGACTGGTTACTCTCGGTATACGACTGGCTCGTGTCTATGCACTAACCAGTAGTGTATGACAATTTTTTCTATCAACGAACCAGTCGTATATAGAAAGGCACTTAGTGCTTTAGGATTTTCTCCGTGTACTAAAAAATTCGCCTGTTAACCCTGAGGTCCCTTTCTTGGCGGCACGTCACATATGGTCATTTATGGCACAAAGTAATACACTCGAAGTCAGTTTGCCAAAAATTGTATCGTTACACTGGTTTGGCGTTAATATTGCATTTATAAGAAATCGGTTTTCTTTACATTTACTTGTGCTATTATTTTGTTCACAGTTTTCTTTTAATTCAAATTTGCATTTCATGATATTATCCATACTTAACCACCTCCACCCAACCAAACTTTAGAATTCATACACTCATTTGGGTTGGTGCCCCTAGTTTCCATATACGGCGTGTTTGTCCGTGAATGAATCAATGTTGGTTATAGTAGACGCATTATTAACTGCAGACTTGAGGCATAATGGATGACAAAATTTTTTTCTTCGATAGGTTCACCAAAAGGAAAATCCGTGTAGGGACTCAGTACAGCCACGGCAACCACGCACCGTTCTACATAATCTCCTCGTATCAACCTGCCAGTCTGCTACGAATTCTGTGACAAAAGTTCAGGAGAGTATGGCGTGGATACTAGTCGGATGGGTGACCAGAGAACTGAAATCAACCCGAGGCGTCGGTGTTAGAGGTTCACTTGTGGTCAACCATACTGACGAATCCACACAAGTAAACACAGGACTAAAAATCAGTAGTCGATGGTCGTCTACCTTATCAAGTCTATAGCGCTACATCTGAGCTCGAAAACTACCTAATCTGCTGCTCCCTGCTTCTCTAAATAGTAGAACACATTAATACAACGATTCTATCGAGGAAATTTTTTTCTTTTAAATTTCACATGAAAAATAGAATTTTCTTTGAGAAAAGTGGGCTATACCTCGAGTCTTTATACCATTTAAATTATTTATCCAAGATATCAAACAAAATTGCTTCACCGCTTGGTCTCACTCAAAGTTTTGCGATTTACAATCGATTTCCGGGGCCCTTAAGAATTATACTTTGCAACATACTCCATGCGCCCTCCATATATTTTTTACTTATAAGTGCCTCCCATGTTGCCCTATCTTTGGGTTCGTATATTTTATTCTGAACATCTATTCGCACTTCCAGTTTCTATAAGTTGTGAATCTTGTTTCACGTTTTTTCCGTTTCGACGATTCTCTTTCTATATTTACCTATATTACCTATATTTCTATATTTACCTATATTTATTTTGAAGATCAGAAAGTAATGGTCAGTGTTGTATTCAGAACCCCTCATCACCCTTGCATCTTTGACTAGTTCTCTTACTCTTTCATCCCATCACGCAATTATCGTAACGATTCCGAAAATCATAATCGCGGCTAAAATTTCGATTAAATTGATTTAGATTTCTTTGGCCGTCCTTTGTCTGCTGTGGCTTATCATTTTCAAAATTTGACCTTCTCTAATCGTTCTCGTAATTTCTCTGATTTTGATATTTTCGCGGATTACCCTGATTCGGATATTTATTATTACTTGTAACATTATTTCTATCGTATTCACGAAAATTTGGGTGTCCATTATAATGATTTTAAATGCACGTTGAATTTTGACGTGGTGAATAATGCTTGGAATATTTTACTGGGCCTGCACGGTCCAATGCTTCTAAGAACTTAGTTAATTCCTCTTTGGTATTTGTGTTTTTTATTATTAATGCAGTTTGGATTTCCTTAGTAAAGTGTCAAAATAAACATTTTACTATTGCTCTTTCAGAGGATTGTGGAATTAGATCTTTTGTGTTATTTATAATTCTGGTCGCATATTCTGACCTTGAGAATTTCCCTGGTGAATAATGACCGCAATGCAATTCTGTTCCTATCTCGAATCTGCTATCAACATTCGAGTTTCTTAATGAAATTTTGTCAGAAATATTGGGGATTATAAGTTGTATCTTCCCGGAGTATATTCCACCATTCTCCGGCCCTACTTCATAAACAGAATATCTTACAAACTGAAAATAATTTTTTCTAACATTGGTCGCTGTTATATATAACTCGATGTCCTTCAAAACCTTCATGGGACGCTCGCCTTCTTTACCAGAAAATTTTGGTTCTGGGTAGTTTTTTAGCCAAGGCGTTTGTGTATTGTTCGGCCCTGTGTTTCTATCTACGAGTTTTTCTAGAGTAAAATATTGCTCCTAAATATCCTTTAATCGCTTCGTATTATCCTATTATCTTGATTATAATGAATTTTATCTGCTGCTTTTGTTAATGACTTTACCAGACTTTACTTTTTTAACATCAATTATGCTTTCTTCTAAATATTCACTATGAGCCTCGAATTATTATTTCGAAAATATTTACATTTAAGTTGACCTTCGATTCACCAGGATTTTCTATATTACTTTGGTTCGAACCCAGATCGCTATTTATTTGTGATCTTCCACCGTCGAATCCATCCGTAAATTCGTCGATCATTACTTTTTCGTTATTTTCAAAACTGATTTGGACAATTTAATATCTTTATTCCATTTCGTTTGAGGATTGTTTTTGACTGGTTCTTTAGCAGCCATTTTTGCTAAAGATTTCTAATGATAAAAAAAATGAATTTTTGATCTTTAAATTTTAATATTAATTTCTCAAAAGTGAGGAGTGGGAAAATGGATGGTCGTATAAAAGAGAGTGACAAAGGCAGATGTCGCGATGCGGAAGGTGTGGGGGCTAGAAAATAAGTTGTTCGCAGATGATTTAAAAAAAAAGAATAACATTGTTCGAGTCGCTAGTGATAAGTGTCTTATTTTATGG
The DNA here is from genome assembly GCA_035041075.1 of Acraspis erinacei. Taxonomy (NCBI): domain Eukaryota; kingdom Metazoa; phylum Arthropoda; class Insecta; order Hymenoptera; family Cynipidae; genus Acraspis; species Acraspis erinacei. Next base: position 11,871,633 of record JAWWLR010000128.1, read on the forward strand.
AGTGGAGGTGTGGCAGTGGAAGGAATGTTTGGAGGTGAATAGGAAATAGGAGAGATATGTAAAGTGGACACTAAGGTTGGCAAGGAATACGCCTAATTATATTGTCAGGAGGAAGACGGGGATAACGAATTTAGGGATTATAACAGGGATCCAAGCGTGCAAATATGAGGAGAAATTTTTGAAAGACGGGGAAAAGGAAGGTATATGAGATGGTTAAGAAAAATTGAGAGAGAAGGAAGCAAGGGAGGAGAAAATAAGAAAGTCACGTTTTAACAGGAACTATGCGTGGATTATGCCAAGGGAGAGAGCTTACTATTTGTGTGAGAAAGGAGAGAAAGGAAGTCCTGAGCTGATGGCGAGGATGAGATGTGGGTGCACGGAGAATTTTAATATTTTCTGGCTTTTTAGGGAGAAGATTATGTGTGAATTGTGCGGAAGGGGGATGCAAGAGTGGAGCACTGGTTGGAGGAGTGCGAGGAGGTGAAAAGGAGTGGACTAAGTATGGAGACATAATGCATGAAACGAGGGACGAAACGGCGGTGGCATGGGTGTAGGGTGAGACGGAGAGGAAGAGAAGGTAGGAGGAATAGAAATGGAAAGATTGTAAATAGGAGAGGAGATAAATATAATTAAATCTAAATAGTAGATAAGTATTAGATATTAGTCCCGGAGGCAGGGTTTGGCAATGCAAGACAAAGTAAGAGAGTAGGGAAATGCGTGCGAGGCGTGGCGAAGCAAGCAAGGACAGGCGATAAGAGCGCGCGGTCTTATGTTAGAGATAAGCTGTAGATGGATGTTAGTTTTTAAGGGTACCTTTTAAGAAAATTCTGTAAATAGTGGAACTACAAGCAAGTCATTTTTGTAAGACCAGCAGGCCGAAAGATAAACGTTTATCTATCTACTTTATTAAGTGAATTGGAAAATATAATGAGCAACCAGTTATCATTAATTAAGAAAAGCATGGAAAAGATATTAGAGTTCCCATATTTAAGACGGGTTTAAAGTCATTTTCTTTAAATTCTTTATATTCGTCTGGTTTTCATTTTATATTTTCGCTTCTCACTAGAAACATAATGATAACATCATTATTACGTAGGCGCTGCAAGGAATTGATTATTAAACTCTTGTATTTAAAACGGGTTAAAAAGAATCAACTTCCTTATGATCTACATAATTTATGTTATTTAATTGTGAGAGATTTGTTTTCTTTATATAAAATTATTTAAATTATTCTCCTTCATTGATAACATATTTGGGTCCTGCTGGACATTCCCTAGATAATCAAATGAACGATTAGTCCTGGCAAAAACACCTTTTGTGACCGGTATCGAGCGCAGACTGCTCACCTGTTCGTTCCCTCGCATCGATATAGCCGTCTCATTGAAGGGGGCTCGTTCATCACCTCTTTTCGAGTAGTAGCGCACACAATCACACTGGTTTCACGTAACCCATGCATTTGATGTACTTTACCCTTTCTCCTAAGAATTCGCTAAAGTTGATCAGTAGCGTATTGCTCAGCTTTTCTCCCACTCTAGCTGAATTTTATGAATATGATTCATGGAATTATACTGAACCGTTTCAAGGTATTGTCCAATTGTTGGCACTGAGACATTTACACACACTTGACTGTAACGGAATTTAAATCAATATCCCAAGTCCCAACATAACTGAAATCTAGTACCGGGTTGGTCCAAAAATTTTTTTGTGTCCGAAAAGTGAAAATATGATGTTAAATTTCTGTAAATTTTAGAGAAATAATATGCTATAGAATTCTAAATATATAAATATTATATTACCGATTCCAACTTGATCGAAAACTACTTCATTCGAATGCAAAGCTGCTTCCCTTAATAAATCTTTCCGAAAATATGCCCTAATAGCACGGAATGTTCATAGAACGAACCCGGAGCATTCCGCGAACACCAACGGAACGTTACATGCTCATTTCCGGGAAGTTTAAAATGCCCACCACTTTAGAACCTTCCACTGAATCGTTACAAAGAAGATTTGCCGTTATTATTAATATTATTATTATCATCAATAAATATCGCTTAAACCGTAAGAGAGCATTCAAAACCGATGTCAGTTTATAACATCGATATTATATTATAGTGCAGTATGTGCGGTACTAAAAAATTATATCTATTTTTACTTATCTCGTACGGTTTAAGAGATATTTGTTGTTAAAAATAACAATAACGGTAATTTTACTTTAGATGCCAGTGGAACGTTCCGGCAACGTTCTAGTAGAACTTCCCAAATACGGATATTATGGACATCCCTGAAACGTTCCGAAAGTCCCCGCGAAACGTGCCTGGCATGTTCCGAAGATGAACACGGAACGTAGCGGGAACGTTACGTGCTGGAAATGTTGATCTTATTGTAAGGAAATGTCAAGAGGGCGTTAGAGAGAAAGCAAATGTCAACATCGCCAAGGCGCAAGCGTGACGTATTTGTTTAAACTCATTGATACGAACCTAATAAAAACAAAATAACTGGGTGCTAGAGTTAGATTCATAAAGCCTGTTAGCTTGTAGGAGGGGGGATACGCGGTCAAAAGCTGTAGCTATACACTGAAACCCCGTCTAAGTTTACGTCCGGGTATGTTCACTCTCGCTTAAGTTCACGCGTTGCTTTTCGTTTATGTTTAATTTCCCCTCTCCAACAAGTTCGCAGTGCTCCTCCCATTCAAGCGTGCGTCGATGAGTCAAACAATCGCATCAGCATATGGAGGGACTCCTCTCGTGGTGAGAACGATGGTGGGAGCCCTTCCCGAGTAAACCTAAGTGAGATGTTTTCGTTTCGGAGGAGTAAACTTAAATGGGGTTTCAGTGTATAAGATTCTTTCAAGTCTGCAAGTCTCTAAAACCTACTATAGTGTTTGCTGTCGTAAATATAGTACATTCAATATAAAAAATATATGTTACTTTATTGATGTGAGGCCATACATAAATTACGTAACAGCTTTTTGGAAGCGGGAGGGAGGGGTTTGAAAAACGTTGCGTTTTACGTAGGGGGCGGTATATTAACACTGCATTACGTAATATTAAAAAAATCAACCTTATAGAAAATCTTTGTACGCAAATAGTTCCTGGAACGTTCCGCAGGCACTTTAGAAACATTTCAGCGGCATGGTCCAGGAAAATTCTCAGGACGTGTAAAATGTGAGCTTGTTTTGAGCCCGTTATCGTTATTATTATTATTTATAAATCACGCGTAAACCGTAATAGATAAGTCAAGATCGATATCAGTTTATAATATAGATATCATATTATAATGTAGCATATGTGGTACGCAAAACTAAAAAATTATATCCATTTTTTCTATGTCGTACTGGTCACTAGATCTTTACGTTTCGGCACTCACAGAGTCCGAAAATCATCAACTTTGTCGGTGACTGTCTGTCTTTATGTATGGTTACCTGAATGTTGTAGCCACGCTAAGTTTTGAAGAATTTGTCAAATCGAATCAGCCTTTGATACACCTCTTAAGCTTTCCAAAATGAAGGTTGAGTTCATTAAGCACATATTTCCAACCAAAATTAAAAAATTTAGAGCACTTTCAAAATTTGAAATTTTTTTTCAAATCTTAAAAAATGTTGTTAAAGTTTCTAATAGACGTGTAGAAACTTGCAAATTATTTAAATAAAATTTTCAATTTCGATGAAAACTAGATAAGTTATATACTTCTGAAAAATTTGAAAATGTTCAGAAAAATAGAAAAAAAATACTTTTCTGATACATTAGGAAATTTCATTTAATTTTTCACCAGATATCAAATATATTTAGAAACTATCTTAGTTAAATTTTTCGATTTGACAAAAATTGAGAAAGTTAGACCTTTTTCAAAATAAAAAAATTTTTTTATGAGTTTTAGAAATATTGTTGTCAGATTTTCTGATACACGGCAAAAAGACTTGCAAATTATCCAAATGACATTTTTAAATACAATAAAAATTTAAAAAGTTATGTTTCTCATCATTTTGAAAATTTTCAAAAAAAGGAAAAAAAAATTCTAATAGGTTAAGAATTATCAATCCAAATTTCTACTAGATATAATTATATGTATTTCGAAACTATTCTTATAAAACTTCTTAATTAGACAAAAGTTTAAATATTCGGATCATTTTCAAAAATATACCATTTTTCTTTTTAAGAGATTCGTAACTTCAAAGCATTGTTTTTAGTAGATTTTAACAATATTTACAAATTATCTTGATGAAGTTTTTCAGTTGAACACAAATTATCGAGCGCGAAGCTGAAGTTTCGCAATGAGAATGGAATCTTCAAAGCCGTAGGTGCTTCGAGAATCTTCTTTAAAAACAAATCGAACAAAATTTCAGTTACAATTTATGGCTGTAATTCCTCAGAAGTTTGAATCACAGTTTTCGATTTAAGTTATAATATTTATGATAT
>JAWWLR010000128.1:11876147-11889646 GCA_035041075.1 Acraspis erinacei
GGAGTCAAATAAGAATGCTTATTAAATACCCTTTTTCTCTGTCGTTTTGTAAATTTACCAAAACTATTAATTATTTAAACAATTTAGATTAAAAAATTAAGAGTTAGTCTTTTTCTCTATGAATCAATTTGTTTACGGGGTCAATTCAGAATTAATTTTCATTCCATTTTTTTTGACTCCTTGCAACATTTACTAGAATATTAATTATTTAAACAATTTCGAAAAAAGTTTAAAGTATGCTTCACTTTCTTCGAGTCCATTTTTTTATGGAGTCTACTAAGAATGTTTATTCAATACCCTTTTTCTCTGTCGCTTTGTAAATTTACAAAAACAATGAATTATTTAGACAATTTAGATTACAAAATTAAGAGTTTGTCTTTTTCTCGATGAGTCTATTTCTTCACGGGGTCAACCAACAATGCATTTTCAATGCATTTTTTTTGGTTCCTTTTACAATTTACTAGAATATTAATTATTTAAACAATTTCGCTGAAAAACTAAGAATTTTCTTTCCTTTCTTCGAGTCCATTTGTTTATGGAGTCAACTAGGAATTCAATGTATTTTTTCTTGGTTGCTTTGTAAATTTACAACAACTATTGATCATTTAAACAATTAAGATTACAAAATTAAGAGTTGGCTTTACTTTATTCGAGTCAATTTGTTTACGGCATCATCTAGCAATGAATTTTCAATACAATATTTCTTTGATTCCTTGCAAAATTTTCTAGAATATTAATTATTTGAAACACTTCGATTAAAAAGTAACAGTTTGCTTTACTTTCTTCTAGTCCATTTGTTTATGGAGTCAACTAAGAATGAATATTCAATGTATTTTTTCTTGGTTGTTTGTAAATTTACAAGAACTATTGATTATTTAAACAATTTAGGTTACAAAGTTAAGAGTTTGCCTTTTTCTCTATTCGTCAATTTCTTTACGGGGTCAACTAACAATGAATTTTCTATACATTTTTTCTTTGATTCCTTGAAAAATTTACTAGAATATTAATTACCTAAATAATTTCGATTAGAAATTAAGAATTTTCTTTCCTTTCTTCGAGTCCACTTCTTTATGGAGTCAACTAAGAATGACTATTCAATGCCTTTTTCTTTTTTGATTTGTAAATTTACTATAATATTAATAATTTAAACAATTTCGATTAACAATTAAGAGTCTGCTTTAATTTCTTCGAGTCCATTTGTTTATGGAGTCAACTAAGAATGACTATTCAATGTCTTTTTTCTTGGTTTCTTTGTAAATTTACAAGAACTATTGATTATTTAAACAATTTAGATTAAAAAATTCAGAGGTTTTCTTTTTCTATATGAGTCAATTTGTTTACGGGGTACATTAAGAATGAATTTTCAATCAATTTTTTTTTCGATTCCTGGCCAAATTTACTAGAATATTAATTATCTAAACAATTTGGATTAAACATTAACAGTTTTCTTTACTTTCTTCGCGTTATTTATTTATGGAGTCAAATAAGAATGCTTATTAAATACCCTTTTTCTCTGTCGTTTTGTAAATTTACCAAAACTATTAATTATTTAGACAATTTAGATTACAAAATTAAGAGTTTGTCTTTTACGCGATGAGTCAATGTGTTTACGGGGTCAACTCAGAATGAATTTTCAATAAATTTTTTCCTTGATTCCTTGCAAAAGTTAATAGAATATTAATTATTTAAAAAATTTCGATTCAAAATTAAGAGTTTGCTTTACTTTCTTCGCGTCCATTTGTTTATGGAGTCAACTAAGAATTACTGTTCACTGTCTTTTTTCTTGGTTGCTCTGTAAATTTACAAGAACTATTGATTATTTCAACAATTTAGATTACAAAATTAAGAGTTGGTCTTTTTATCTCTGACTCCATTTGTTTACGGGGTCAACTAAAAATGAATTTCCAATGCATTCTTTCTTTGATTCCTTGCAAAATTTACTAGAATATTAATTATTTAAACAATTTCGATTAAAAAATAAGAGTTTGCTTTACTCGCTTCGAGTCCATATTTTTATGGAATCAACTAAGAATGCTTATTCAATACCTTTTCCTCTGTCGTTTTGTCAATTTACAAAAACCATTAATTATTTAGACAATTTAGATTACAAAATTAAGAGTTTGTCTTTTTCCCGATGAGTCGATTTCTTCACGGGGTCAACTAACAAAGAATTTTCAATGCAGTTTATCTTTGATTCCTGTTAAAATTTACAAGAATATTAATTATTAAAACCATTTCGATTAAAAATTAAGAATTTTCTTTCCTTTCTTCGTGTCCATTTGTTTATGGAGTCAACTAAGAATGACTATTCAATGTCTTTTTTTGTTGTTTTGTAACTTTACAAAAAATATTAATTATTTAAACAATTTAGATTCACAAATTAAGAGTTTGTCTTTTTCTCTATGAGGCAATTTGTTTACGGGGTCAACTAACAATGAATTTTCAATGCAGTTTTTCCTTTGATTCCTTGCAAAATTTACCGGATTATTAATTATTTAAACGATTTCGATTCCAAACTAAGCGTTTGCTTTACTTTCTTCGAGTCCATTTGTTTATGGGCTCAACTAAGAATGACTATTCACTGTCTTTTTTCTTGGTTGCTTTGTAAATTTACAAGAACTATTGATTATTTCAACAATTTAGATTACAAAATTAAGAGTTTGTCTTTTTATCTATGAGTCCATTTGTTTACGGGGTTAACTAAAAATGAATTTTCAATGCATTCTTTCTTGGATTCCTTGCAAAATTTACTAGAATATTAATTATTTAAACAATTTCGATTCAAAATTAAGAGTTTGCTTTACTTTCTTCGAGTCCATTTGTTTATGGAGTCAACTAAGAATGATTATTCACTGTCTTTTTTCTTGGTTGCTTTGTAAATTTACAAGAACTATTAATTATTTAGACAATTTAGATTACAAAATTAAGAGTTTGTCTTTTTCGCTATGAGTCAATTTGTTTACGGGGTCAACTAACAATGAATTTTCAAAGCATTTTTTCTTTGATTCCTTTCACAATTTACCAGAATATTAATTATTTAAACAATTTAGATTAAAAATTAAGAATTTTCTTTCCTTCCTTCGAGTCCATTTGTTTATGGATTCAACTAAGAATGACTATTCAATGCCTTTTTGCTTCTTTGCTTTGTAAATTTACTAGAATATTAATAATTTAAACAATTTCGACTAACAACTAAGAGTTGGATTTACTTTCTTCGGGTCAATTTGTTTACGGGGTCCACTCAAAATGAATTTTTAAACAATTTTTTCTTCGATTCCTTTTAAAATTTACAAGAATATTAATTATTAAGACAATTTCGATTAAAAATTAAGAATTTTCTTTCCTTTCTTCGTGTCCATTTGTTTATGCAGTCAACTAAGAATGACTATTCAATGTCTTTTTTTGTTGTTTTGTAAATTTACAAGAAATATTAATTATTTAAACAATTTAGATTCACAAATTAAGAGTTTGTCCTTTTCTCTATGACACAATTTGTTTACGCGGTCAACTAACAACGAATTTTCAAAGCATGTTTTCTTTGATTCCTTTTACAATTTACTAGAATATTAATTATTTAAACAATTTAGATTAAAAATTAAGAATTTCCTTTCCTTTCTTCGAGGTCATTTGTTTATGGATTCAACTAAGAATGACTATTCAATGCCTTTTTGCTTCTTTGCTTTGTAAATTTACTAGAATTTTAATAATTTAAACAATTTCGATTAACAATTATGAGTTTCCTTTACTTTCTTCGCGTTCATTTGTTTTTGGAGTCAACTAAGAATCATTATTCAATACTCCTTTTCTCTGTCGTTTTGTAAATTTACAAAAACTATTAATTATTTAAACAAATTAGACTAACAAATTAAGAGGTGGTCTTTTCCATTAAGAGTTTGTCTTTTTTCTATGAGCCAATTTGTTTACGGGGTCAAATAGCAATGACGCTTCAATGCAATTTTTCTTTTATTCCTTGCAAAATTTACTAGAAAATTAATTATTGAAACAATTTCGATTAAAAATTAAGAGTTTGCTTTACTTTCTCCGAGTATATTTGTTTATCGAATCAACTAAGAATGACTATTCAATGCCTTTTTTCTTGGTTGCTTTGTAAAGTTACTAGAATATTAATTATTTAAACAATTTCGATGAAAAAGTAAGAGATGGCTTTACTTTCTTCGAGTCCATTTGTTTATGGAGTCAACTAAGAATGCTTAATCAATACCCTTTTTCTCTGTCGTTTTGTAAAGTCACGAAAACTATTAATTATTTTAAAAATTTAAATTAAAAAAATAAGAGTTTTTCCTTTTATCTATGAGTCAATTTGTTTACGGGGTCAACTAAAAATGAATTTTCAATCCATTTTTTCTTGGATTCCTTGCAAAATTTAATAGAATATTAATTATTTAAACAATTTCGATTGAAAATTAAGATTTTGCTCTACTTGCTTCGATTCCATTTGTTTATGGAGTCAACTAAGAATGGCTATTCAATCTCTTTTCTCTTGGTTGCTTTGTCAATTTACAAGAACGATTGATTACCTAAACAATTTACATTAAAAAATTAAGAGTTTGTCCTTTTCTCTATGAGTCAATTTGTTTACGGGGTCTACTAAGAATGAATTTTCAGTCCATTTTTTCTTCGATTCCTTGCTAAATTTACTAAAATATTAATTATTTAAACAATTTCGATTAAAAATTAAGAGTTTGCTTTACTTTCTTCGAGTCCATTTGTTTATGGCGTCAACTAAGAATGCTTATTCAATACCCTTTTTCTCTGCCGTTTTGTAAATTTACAAAAACTTTTAATTATTTAAACAATTTAGATTAAAAAAAGAAGAGATTGTCTTTTTCTCTATGAGTCAATTCGTTTACAGGGTCAACTAACAATGAATTTTAAATCCATTTTTTCTCTGATTCCTTGCAAAATTTACTAGAATTTTATTTATTTAAAACATTTCGAATAAAAATTCAGAGTTTGCTCTACTTGCTTCAAGTATATTTGTTTATGGAGTCAACTAAGAATATTTATTCAATAAACCTTTTCTCTTTTGTTTTTTAAATTTACAAAAACTATTAATTATTTAAACACTTTATATTAACAAATTAAGAGTTTCTTCTTTTTCTATATGAGTCAATTTGTTTACGGGGTCAACTAACTATGCATTTTCAATCCAGTTTTTCTTTGATTATTGGCAAGATTTACTAGAATATTAAGTATGTAAAAAATTTTAATTAAAAATTACGAGTTTTTTTTACTTTATTGCAGTTTATTTGTTTATGGAGTCCACTAGGAATGACCATTCAATGCTTTTTTCTTTTTTTCTATACAAATTTACTAGAATATTAATTATTTAAACAATTTCGATTAAAAGTTAAGAGTTTGCTTTACTTTCGTCGACTGCATTTTTGTATGGAGTCAAATAAGAATTACTATTCAATGCTCTTTTTCTTGCTTGTGTTGTAAATTTACAAGAACCATGAATTATTTGAACAATGTTGCATAGCAAAGAAGAGTTTGCCTTTTTCTCTATGAGTCAATTTGTTTGAGGGGTCAACTAACAATGAATTTTCAATACATTTTTCTTTGCTTCTTTGCAAAACTTAATATAATATTAATTATTTTAACAATTTCAAATAGAAATTAAGAGTTTGCTTTACTTTCTTCGAGTCCATTTGTTTATGTAGTCAACTAAGAATGACTATTCAATGCCTTTTTTCTTGGTTGCTTTGTAAATTTACAAGAACTGTTAATTATTTAAACAATTTAGATTAAAAAAATAAGAGCCTGTCTTCTTCGCTATGAGTCAATTGGTTCAAGGGGCAACTAAAAATGAATTTTCAATGCATTTTTTCTTTTTTCCTTGCAAAATTTAATAGAATATTAATTATTTAAACAATTTCGATTACAAGATTAAGAGTTTGTCTTTTTCTCTATGAGTCAATTTCCTTAAGGAATCAACTAAAAATGAATTTTCAATTCATTTTTCTTCGATTTCTTGCAAAATTACTAGAATATTAATTATTTAAACAATTTCCATTACAAATTAAGAGTTTTCTCTGCTTTCTTCCTGTCCATTTGTTTATGGAGTCAACTAAGAATGAATTTTAAATCCATTTTTTCTTCGATTCCTTGCAAAATTTACTACAATATTAATTATTTAAACAATTTCCATTACAAATTAAGAGTTTGCTCTACTTTCTTCGAGTCCATTTGTTTATAGAGTCCACTAAGAATGACTATTCAATGTCGCTTTTCTTGGTTGCTTTGTCAATTTACAAGAACTAATGATTATTTAAACAATTTAGATTCAAAAATTAAGAGTTTGTCTTTTTTCTATGAGCCAATTTGTTTACGGGGTCATCTAACAATGAAATTTCAATCCATTTTTTCTTTTATTCCTTTCAAAATTTACTAGATTATTAATTATTTAAACAATTTCGATTAAAAATTAAGATTTTGCTCTACTTTCTGCGAGTATATTTTTTGATCGAGACAACTAAGAATGACTATTGAATGCCTTTTTTCTTGTTTGCTTTGTAAATTTACAAGAACTGTTGATTATTTAAAGAATTTAGATTACAAAATTAGGAGTTTGTCTTTTTCTCTCTGAGTCAATTTGTTTACGGGGTCAACTCAGAATGAATTTGCAATCCAGTTTTTTTATTCCTTGCAAAATTTATTAGAATATTAATTATTTAAACAATTTCGATTAAAAATTAAGATTTTGCTCTACTTGCTTCGCGTCCATTTGTTTATGGAGTCGACTAAGAATGAATATTCAATCTCTTTTTTCTTGGTTGCTTTGTCAATTTACAAGAACTATGTATAACCTAAACAATTTAGATTAAAAAATTAAGAGTTTGTGTTTTTTTCTATGAGCCAATTATTTTACGGTGTCAACTAACAATAAATTTTTCAATCTATTTTTTCTTTTTTCCATGCAAAATTTAATAGAATATTAATTATATAAACAATTTAGATTAAAAAATTAAGAGTTTGTCTTTTTTTCTATGAGTCAATTGGTTTAAGGTGTCAAATAAGAATGAATTTTCAATCCAGTTTTTCTTCGATTCCTTGCAAAATTTCCTAGAAAATTAATTATTTAAACAATTTCGATTAAAAATTAAGATTTTGCTCTACTTGCTTCGCGTCCATTTGTTTATGGAGCCAATTAAGAATGACTATTCAATCTCTTCTTTCTTGGTTGCTTTGTAAATTTACAAGAACTGTTAATTATTTAAACAATTCAGATTTAAAAAAATAAGAGCCTGTCTTCTTCGCTATGAGTCGATTGGTTTAAGGGGCAACTAACAATGAATTTTCAATGCATTCTTTCTTTTTTCCTTGCAAAATTTAATAGAATATTAATTATTTAAACAATTTCGATTACAAAATTAAGAGTTTTTCTTTTTCTCTATGAGTCAATTTCCTTAAGGAATCAACTAACAATGAATTTTCAAACCATTTTTCTTTGATTTCTTGCAAATTTACTAGAATATTAATTATTTAAACAATTTCGATTACAAATTAAGAGTTTGCTTTACTTTCTTCGAGTCAATTTGTTTATGGAGTCAACTCAGAATGACTATTCAATACCCATTTTCTCAGACGCTTTGTCAATTCACAAAAACTATTAATTATTTAAAAAATTTAGATTAAAAAAATATAAGTCTCTATATAAGTCTCTATAAGTCAATTTGTTTACGGGGTCAACTAAGAATGAATTTTCAATCCAAATTTTTTTGGATTCCTTGCAAAATGTAATAGAATATTAATTATTTATACAATTTCCATTACAAATTAAGGGTTTGCTCTACTTTGTTTGAGTCCATTTGTTTATGGAGTCAACTAAAAATGACTACTCAATGTCTTTTTTCTTGGTTGCTTCGTCAATTTACAAGAACTATTGATTATTTAAACAATTTATATTAAAAAATTAAGAGTTTGTCTTTTTTTCTATGAGCCAAATTGTTTACGGGTTCAAATAACAATGAGTTTTCCATCCATTTTTTCTTTTATTCCTTGCAAAATTTACTAGAATATTAATTATTTAAAGAATTTCGATTAAAAATTAAGAGTTTGCTTTACTTTCTCCGAGTGTATTTGATTATCGAGTCAACTAAGAATGACTATTCCATGCCTTTTTTCTTAGTTGCTTTGTAAATTTACTAGAATATTAATTATTTAAACAATTTGAATTAAAAATTAAGAGTTTTCTTTCATTTCTTCGAGTCCGTCTGTGTATGGAGATAACTAAGAATGACTATTCAATGTCTTTTTTCTTTGTTGCTTTGCACATTTACAAGAAATATTAATTATTTAAACAATTTGGATTATAAATTAAGAATTTCCTTTCCTTTCTTCGAGTCCATTTGTTTACGGTGTCAACTAAGAATGAATTTTCAATCCCTTTTTTTCTTCGATTCCTTGAAAAATTCACTAGAATATTAATTATTTAAACAATTTCCATTACAAATTAAGAGTTTGCTCTACTTTCTTCGAGTCCGTTTGTTTATGGAGTCAACTAAGAATGACTATTCAATGTCTTTTTTCTTGGTTGCTATGTAAATTTACAAGAACTATATATTATTTAATCAATTTCGATTACAAAAGTAAGAGTTCGTCTTTTTCTCTATGAGTGAATCTGTTTACGTGGTCTACTAACAATGAATTTTCTATCCATTTTTTCTTTTTTTCATTTCAAAATGTACTAGAAGATTAATTATTTAAACAATTACGATTAAAATGTAAGAGTTGGCTATAATTTCTTCGAGTCCATTTGTTTATGGAGTCAACTAAGAATGCGTAATCAATACCCTTTTTCTCTGTCGTTTTGTAAATTCACAAAAACTATTAATTATTTAAAAAATTTAGATTAAAATATTAAGAGTTTGTTTATTTCTCTATGAGTCAATTTGTTTACGGTGTCAACTAAGAATGAATTTGCAATCCAGTTTTTCTTCGATTCCTTGCAAAATTTACGAGAAATATTAATTATTTAAACAATTTGGATTACAAATTAAGAGGTTCCTTTCCTTTCTTCGAGTCCATTTGTTTATGGAGTCAACTAAGAATGACTATTCAATACCCTTTTTCTCTGACGCTTTGTAAATTCACAAAAACTATTAATTATTTAAAAAATTTAGATTAAAAAAATAAGAGTTCGTCTTTTTCTCTATGAGTGAATTTGCTTACGTGGGCAACTAAGAATGAATTTTCAATACATTTTTTCTTGGATTCCTTGCAAAATTTACTAGAATATTAATTATTTAAACAATTTCGTTTACAAATTAAAAGTTTGCTCTACTTTCCTCGAGTCCAATTTTTTATGCAGTCAACTAAGAATGACTATTCAATGTCTTTTTTCATGGTTGCTTTGTAAATTTACAAGAACTATAGATTATTTAAACAATTTAGATTAAAAAATTAAGAGTTTGTCTTATTTTCTATGAGTCGATTTCTTTACGGTGTCGCTGTGTAAATTCACAAAAACTATTAATTATTTAAACAATTTAGATTAAAAAAATAAGAGTTTTTCTTTTTCTCTACGGGTCAATTTGTTTACGGGGTCAACTCAGAATGAATTTTCAACCAATTTTTTCTTTGATTCCTTGCAAAATTTACCAGAATATTAATTATATAAACAATTTCGATTGAAAATTAAGAGCTTGCTTTACTTTCTTCGAGTCCTTTTGTTTATGGAGTCAACTAAGAATTAATGTTCAATCCATTTTTTCTTTGACTCCTTGCAAAATTTACTAGAATATTAATTATTTAAACAATTTCGATTAAAAATGATGAGTTTCCTTTACTTTCTTCGAGTCCATTTGTTCCCGGAATCAAATAAGAATTACAACTCAATGCCTCTTATCTTTGTAGTTTTGTAAATTTTCAAGAACAATTAATTACTTAAACAGTTTAGGTTAAAAAAATAAGAGATTGTCTTTTTCTCCATGAGTCAATTTGTTTAAGGGACATCTAAGAATGAATTTTCAATTGATTTTTCATTGATTCCTTGCAAAATTTAATAGAATATTATTTATTTAAACAATTTCGATTAAAAATGAAGAGTTTCCTTTACTTTCTTCGAGGCCATTTTTTCCGGAGTCAAATAAGAATTACAACTCAATGCATTTTTTCTGTGTTGTTGGATATATTTACGAGAACTATTAGTTATTTAAACTGTTTAGATTACAAAATCAAGAGTTCGTCTTTTTCTCTATGAGTCAATTTGTTTACGCGGTCAACTAACAATGAATTTTCAATCAATTTTTTCTTTTGATTCCTTGAAAAATTTACTAGAATTTTAATTATTTAATCAATTTCTATTAAAAATTAAGAGTTTGCTTTACTTTATTCGAGTCCATTTGTTTATGGAGTCAACTAGGAATGACTATTCACTTTTTTCTTCGTTGCTTTGCCAATTTACTAGAATATTAATTATTTAAACAATTTCAATTAAAAATTAAGAGTTTACTTTACTTTCTTCGAATCCATTTGTTTATGGAGTCAACTAAGAATCCTTATTCAATACCCTTTTTCTCTGCAGTTTTGTAAATTTACAAAAACTTTTAATTATTTAAACAGTGTAGATTAAAAAAAGAAGAGATTGCCTTTTTCTCTATGAGTCAATTTGTTTACTGGGTCAACTATCAGTGAATTTGAAATCTATTTTTTCTTTGATTCCTTGCAAAATTTACTAGAATATTAATTATTTAAAACATTTCGAATAAAAATTAAGAGTTTGCTCTACTTTCTTCGAGTATATTTGTTTATGGAGTCAACTAAGGATATTTATTCAATAAATTTTCCCCTTTTTTTTGTAAATTTACAAAAGTTATTAATTATTTAAAATATTTAGATTAAATATTAAGAGTTTGATTTACTTTCTACGATTTCATTTGTTTATGGAGTCAACTAAGAATCCTTATTGAATACCTGTTTTCTCTGTCGTTTTGTAAATTTACAAAAACTTTTAATTATTTAAACAATTTAGATTAAAAAAAGAAGAGATTGTCTTTTTCTCTATGAGTCAATTCGTTTACAGGGTCAACTAACAATGAATTTTAAATCCATTTTTTCTCTGATTCCTTGCAAAATTTACTAGAATTTTATTTATTTAAAACATTTCGAATAAAAATTCAGAGTTTGCTCTACTTGCTTCAAGTATATTTGTTTATGGAGTCAACTAAGAATATTTATTCAATAAACCTTTTCTCTTTTGTTTTTTAAATTTACAAAAACTATTAATTATTTAAACACTTTATATTAACAAATTAAGAGTTTCTTCTTTTTCTATATGAGTCAATTTGTTTACGGGGTCAACTAACTATGCATTTTCAATCCAGTTTTTCTTTGATTATTGGCAAGATTTACTAGAATATTAAGTATGTAAAAAATTTTAATTAAAAATTACGAGTTTTTTTTACTTTATTGCAGTTTATTTGTTTATGGAGTCCACTAGGAATGACCATTCAATGCTTTTTTCTTTTTTTCTATACAAATTTACTAGAATATTAATTATTTAAACAATTTCGATTAAAAGTTAAGAGTTTGCTTTACTTTCGTCGACTGCATTTTTGTATGGAGTCAAATAAGAATTACTATTCAATGCTCTTTTTCTTGCTTGTGTTGTAAATTTACAAGAACCATGAATTATTTGAACAATGTTGCATAGCAAAGAAGAGTTTGCCTTTTTCTCTATGAGTCAATTTGTTTGAGGGGTCAACTAACAATGAATTTTCAATACATTTTTCTTTGCTTCCTTGCAAAACTTAATATAATATTAATTATTTAAACAATTTCAAATAGAAATTAAGAGTTTGCTTTACTTTCTTCGAGTCCATTTGTTCATTGAGTCAACTAATAGTGCTTATTCAATACCCATTTTCTCTGTCGCTTTGTAAATTTACGAGAAAATATAATTACTTAAACTATTTAGATTACAAAATTAAGAGTTCGTCTTTTTCTCTATGAGTCCATTTGTTTATGGAGTCAACTAAGAATGACTATTCAATGCCTTTTTTCTTTGTTGTTTTGCAAATTTACTAGAATATTAATTATTTAAACAATTTCGGTTAAAAATTAAGAGTTTGCTTTACTATCTTCGAGTGTATTTGTTTATGGAGACATCTAAGGATTCTTCTTCATTACCCTTTTTCTCCGTCGTTTTATAAATTTACAGAAGCTATTAATTATTTAAACAATTTAGATTAGCAAATTAAAAGTTTGTCTTTTTCTCTATGAGTCAATTTGTTTACGGGGTCCACTAACAATGAATTTTCGATGCATTTTTTCTTTTTTCCT
This sequence comes from Acraspis erinacei, assembly GCA_035041075.1. Classification (NCBI taxonomy): domain Eukaryota; kingdom Metazoa; phylum Arthropoda; class Insecta; order Hymenoptera; family Cynipidae; genus Acraspis; species Acraspis erinacei. The sequence goes on from JAWWLR010000128.1 coordinate 11,888,454, forward strand.
TGCAAAATTTAATAGAATATTAATTATTTAAACCATTTCGATTACAATATTAAGAGTTTGTCTCTTTCTCTATGAGTCAATTTCCTTAAGGGATCAACTAAAAATGAATTTTCAATCCATTTTTCTTTGATTTCTTGCAAAATTACTAGAATATTAATTATTTAAACAATTTCGGTTACAAATTAATAGTTTGCTTTACTTTCTTCGAGTCAATTTATTTATGAAGTCAATCAAGAATGGCTTTTCAATGTGTTTTTTCTTGGTTGCTTTGTAAATTTACAAGAACTATTGATTATTTAAACAATTTAGATTAAAAAATGAAGAGTCTGTCTTTTTTCTATGAGTCAATTTGTTTAAGGTGTCAACTAAGAATGAATTTTCAATCCAGTTTCTCTTCGATTCCTTGCAAAATTTCCTAGAATATTAATTATTTAAACAATTTCGATTAAAATTTAAGAGTTTGCTTTACTTTCTTCGAGTCCATATGTTTATGGAGTCAACTAAGAATGATTATTCAATGCCCTTTTTCTTTGTTGCTTTGCAAATTTGCTAGAATATTAATTATTTAAACAATTTCAATTAAAAATTCAGAACTTGCGTTACTTTATTCGAGTCAATTTATTTACGGGTTAGACTAGGAATGATTAAAAATTAAGAGTTTGCTTTACTTTCTTCGTCTACATTTGTTTATGGAGTCAACTAAGAATGACTATTCAATGCCTTCTTTCATTTTCGAGTTGTTAATTTACAAGAAATATTAATTATTTAAACAATTTTGATTAAAAATTAAGAGTTTGCCTTACTTTCTTCGAGTCCATTTGTTTATGGAGTCAAATAAGAATTACTACTCAATGCCTTTTTTCTTTGTTGTTTTGTAAATTTACCTGAACCATTAATTATTTAAGCAATTTATATTAAACAAAGGAGAGTTTGTCTTTTTCTCTATGAGTCAATTTGTTTACGCGGACAACTCAGAATGAATTTTCAATCAATTTTTCTTCGAATCCTTGCAAAATTTTTTAGAATATTAATTATTTAAAACATTTCGATTAAAAATTAAGAGTTTGCTTTCCTTTCTTCGAGTCCATTTGTTTATGGAGTCAACTAAGAATGACTATTCAATGCCTTTTTTCTTGGTTGCTTTTAAATTTACAAGAACTGTTAATTATTTAAACAATTTAGATTACACAAAT